>CM077444.1:14365985-14538749 GCA_039654765.1 Mylopharyngodon piceus | reverse complement strand
TCGTTACCTGTGCTGGTTGGAATGAACACTTTACTTTTTTTACTCCTTGTACATTCATCATACATCTCATTATAATCTGTGTAGAATGCATGCATGTCAACAGATCTCTGTTTGGGAATTGTGCATTGAATTGTCTTATTTACTCATATCTTTTTGAACATTATTGCACAGGCACTTGCAGAACCTCCCTGGCACCACTCATCAGTGATGTGAACATAAGGATTTAAAGGGCCATTCCTCTCTTTTCCCTCTGCAGATTCAGCATAAGATATCAGAGACAATAAATTAGGTACTTTCCTTTTTCTTTCTTTTTTGCATAGTGCTTTCTAATTTTTTTATTTATTTTTTTTTTTTGCCCACATAGTGCAGACCTGACTGATCAGTCATCAAATTCACTGACTGTTTTTATTAATAGATTTTATTGTTGCCTCGTTGTATCCCTAGTGCACATTAAATCTACTGCATTAAAATGTGTTGTGCCAGATTTTTATGTCAAAAGGTATTGCATGATTATTAGCAGAGTGGAGCTGCATTAGGACAAAAATTAGGCAAGATTGCCATCTTCTGGTGATTCATCACATAGCCATTAAAAAGCTAATTTGAAAAACATTTACTCTTTCCAGCCATCCAAGAACTAAGTTAGCAGTTGAAACCCTGTGCTGCAATTCTTTTATATACTTATGACTGTAGATTATGGTACTTACTGTAACAATGGTAATTAAATATGCGTATTGAATTTTGGAAAATTATGTATAGCCGTGGCCAAAAGTATTGGCAGTGACATAAATTTTGTGTTTCGCAATGTTTGCTGCTTCAGTTTTTGTAGATTATTTGTTAGCATGTTTCTGTGATATACTGGAAAAACTTTAGATAAGCATTTCATAAGTTTCAAAGGCATTTATTGGCTAAAATATTCAATATATGCAAAGAGTCAGTGTTTACAGCGTTGACCCTTCTTCATAACCTCTGCAACTCGCTCTGGCACGCTGGATATCAGCTTCTGGGCCCAATCCTGACTTATGGCGATCCATTTTTGCCACATTATTGCTCAGAGTTGATCACAATTTGTGGACTCCTGCTTGTCCACTCGCCTTTTGAGGACTGACCACAGGTTCTCTAGTTGCATGGCCACATATCCAAAATTTCAATGTAATGATCTCCGAGCCACTTTATTATCACTCTTGCCTTATGACATGATGGAAATCATGTTGGATAATGCATGAATCATCACCAAATTGCTCTTAGGTCATTGGGAGAAGTTGCCCTTGCAGGACGTTTTGATACCATTCTTTATTCATTGCAGTAGAGCTGTGCGATTAATCGTTTAAAGATCGCATTTTCCTAAATGACAACGATTTTGCTATGTCTAATAAATCTTTGACAAGTATGATCACAGCAAACATTCAAATCTGCATTTGCACTGCCTTTGACCCAGAGAGAGCAGTTGTCATGTATAGGTATGAAACAATTTCACAAATTTTCAATTTTCAACCACACAGTAATTATTTCTGTCTTAAAATAATTCAAATTATCACAGAAGTACTGGGATAAAAGTTTATAGTTTGGATATAAACACTGATGTCTACGGTAATGATCAAAATAGAGTAAATCACCTTCTGAAAGTAACTTGATGCTTCAAATAAAGATGGTATCGATTACATCATTACAACAGTAGGTTGCGACAAGTCGAACACACCTATTATCTTCTAAATGCAAATTTTGTCATTGTTTTGGAGCACACTAGCTTATAGATAATCTTAAGGCTAACATATCCATACTAAAAGCCAAAAAACTTAAATTTTGATTTCATGGAGACTTTAAAATGTATCTGATTATTCTGCTCAATAATCAATGTGAATCAACAATGTGAATCAACACCACAGCAATTGAAGCAGCAGATTTTGCTAAACAAAATTTGTTACTGCCAATACTTTTGCCCACAGCTATAAATTGTGACAAATTATGTAAATTGTTATAATGGTACTACTATTAAAAAATATTTTTAAATTTTTAAAAAAAATCCTAACACTTCATTTTTTTATTTAAAATTCTGTGTTATGTACAACATTACACCTGTACAATATAAAGTTGAAACCCTGTACAGCACTTCTTTTATATACTTAGGACTGTACATTACATACTGTAGCAATGATGTATGCAAAGTATGCATCGTATAATTTGGAAATAGTATGCAAATCTTGTGACAGATATGTAAATGGTTGTAAATGTGTCAATCCATAAAAAATATGGTGATACACTGGTACATGATAGAAGTAACAACAACATATGAACCCGCTGTCTGTAGGTATAATTCCACCTAAAAAACGGTAGAGGGAGACATTGAGCTGTTTCTGGTCTTGTGTTTACAGTATGGGTTCATCCAGTTTATTGGGAAGTAAATATAGACAGGACACTAACTTAAAAACTTGTCTCTGATCAGCCTTAAAGCACATGTACACTTGGGAAGGAAGGGGGGATTTGGCTAGCCAACAGAGGGAGCCAAATAAGAAAAAAGTGCAAACAGACTTCAACCAAACCAACAATCTCCTCTACTGAACTGCCATGCTTATTTTCTAAATACATGTAGCCCATGTATTTGTTAAGTGTAGAGCAGCCATCACTCTATATTGTGGCTAATGAATTATTGTAGTGTTTTGTGGCGGGCTCTCGCTGGCACTCAAAGCACCTTGGCATTTCTATTTCAGTTGTGGACGGTCCTGGTCTCTTCACACAGCTATCCATTCTGATGTCTGCGGTCACGGCCCCACGCCACTGACCTACACAACCAGCCGCAAACTCTGGTTCATTGCTGTTTCAGATGTGGTAGGTCATGCTGTAGAGGCTCATTATAACATTAAGTGCAAAGTAAAGCTGTACTCCAAAAACCACAGCTTCTGGTTTGGACAGGACAGAGATACTAAATATAAATTTGAGAGTCAGCAATAAAACTGGATTGAGTTCAAATGTATGCACATGAGGTATACCAGATAGAACAGTGATTTGCATTAAGATAAATACAGTGTGAGCTCTGCAGTATATAACAAATAGGGAAAATTCATATTCTGGCAAGTTCATTTGCCAAATATCTAAATATAAATGGCAGTGTTGGTTAGGTCAAATAATGATGGTAGTGTTATGATTTCGTACGAAAACTCCTGTATGTAGCAGATAATTATATTTATTGTTTATTTTTCAAATGCAGTTTGGTCCAAAGGTCTAAATGAAATGCAAGTAAAGGGTTTCAGAGGTAAAAGATAAATTAAAATGAACATGAATTTCTCTCTAAGTTTGTTCAAGATGTGATGATCATACTTTTCAGCATAATTCCGGAATCCAAATGGAAGCAATAAAATGTAACTTTTTGTGCAAAGGAGTTCACATGCTCAGCGTCACAAATTTGCTTATTTGATTAGTGACCTAGTGCATAGTCTTCTTCATTTTATGTCTTAAATGAAATACGCTCCTGGGCGAAAAAAAAGAAAAAGAAAAGAAAAGAAAAAAGCCATGCCCAAAATGGCTAAACACTAAGCTTTTAATTGTCTTAACCACAAATGAATGGTCAGGAAATTAGCAAAATTTAAGCAAATGCACAACTTAAATGAAAAATTGAAATGAAAATTCTGTCATTAATTACTCACCCTCATGTCGTTCCACACCCGTAAGACCTTCAACGTAAGACGTTCATCTTCAGAACACAAATGAAGATATTTTTGATAAAATCCGATGGCTCAGTGAGGCCTCTATTGCCAGCAAGATAATTAACACTGCTTCATGAAGCTTCAAAGCTTTACGAATCTTTTGTTTCGAATCGGTTCGGAGTGTGGATCAAACTGCCAAAGTCACGTGATTTCAGTAAACGAGGCTTCGTTACGTCATAAGTGTTTCAAAATTTCAATGGTTCACCACTGGGGGTCGTGACTTTGGCAGTTTGATACATGCTCTGAACCACTGATTCGAAACAAAAGATTCGTAAAGCTTTGAATCTTCATGAAGCAATGTTTTGAAATTGCCCATCACTAGATATTGTTGAATAAAGTCGTTATTTTGTTTTTTTGGCGCACAAAAAGTATTCTCGTCACTTCATAACATTAAGGTTGAACCACTGTAGTCACATGAACTGTTTTAAATACGTCTTTAGTAGCTTTCTGGGCATCTGAAAGTGTTAATTATCTTGCTGGCAGTGGAGGCCTCACTGAGCCATCGGATTTTATCAAAAATATCTTAATTTGTGTTCCGAAGATGAACGAAGGTCTTACGGGTGTGGAACAACAACGGGTGAGTAATTAATGACAGAATTTTCATTTTTGGGTGAACAAACCCTTTAAGAAGCCATTGTCTCAGAAAACATCAAAGACAGAATGAAGTTTTTGGCAGAAAATGGGAAGTTGTGTGGAGTGATGAATCACAGTGAAACACGAGTTGCATGGTGATGCTCCAGAGCGGCGTGTTTGAAAATCTTATGAGATATAATGCATCTCTACCACAGTGAAGCATGGATGAAGAGGTGTCATGGTGTGGGGAGCCTTTTTAGTTGCTGGTATGTGTGAGCTACTTCACTGTGAAAAGTCATTTAATGCTTTGGAGAACAGGAGAATATTGCAAAATGGCTTGCTTCCCACAATTGAAAAGATGTTATCTAAAGAGAAACGATCAGATGTTATTTTTCAACAAGATAATGCCCAAATTGCAAAGACAACCAAGAAGTGGCTTGAGATCAAGTTCATCAGGCTCATGTTTTGGCCTGGTCAGAGTCTAGATTTGAACCCTATAGTGAATATTTGGTCTTACATTAAACTCTAACTGGGAAACATTTTTCAGCTATGAACTGTTTGAAGCCATCAATATTGAGTTCTTCCTGTAAAAAGCTGTCTGCAAGTTTACCCACACGGCGTAAAGAAAACAAAGGGAATACTATTCCATGCTAAGTTACTTTATCTAGAGTATTTGTGCAATTCTTTCTAATTTCTTGACCAGTGATTTGTGATTAAAATGGTTGAGACCATTAGAAGACCACTAAATATTTTGCCATTTTTGGCTTGGCCGATTTTTTTTGTCCTAGAGTGTACATAAATGTATAAAATAAATGTATCTATGACTTTAACTACTGAATGATTTATAGTGCCACACACGGTTGAGTATAAACTGCTGATCTTCTGGGATTTTCATGCACAACAGACTCTATAAAGGACAGTGCAGACACAAAATAACAACTTGTAAGTGGCATTTTGTGGGGGGGTTGGGGGATATGCTTTATTAATGAGAGAGGTGAGACGGAATGACCAGGCTGGTGCAATCTGATAGAAAGGCAGCAGTGTGTGAAATATCTGCTGTGGTAAAGAACATCTCTGAACACACATCGAACATTGAAGTAAAGTACATTAGACGGCAGCAGAACATTTCTTTCCAGGTTCCTAAACCCAGGTACCATTCCAGGTTATAGTAGGCACCTGCTGAAAACTAGACGATAGATGTTTCCTGGTATGAGTTTGGACTCAAATGACCTCTAGACTTCAATCCAACAAGTCATTTTGGAACAGATCTGATACAAAAATGCATGATGCCATCATGTCAACATTGTCAGGAATGTTTCTAGCAGCTTGTTGAATTCATGCCACTGAAAGTCCATGCTTAACTGGATAACAATACGGTGCAAAACATATGATAAATTTTGGATTAGTCTCTCCCACACAAACTCGCACAAATTTTTTTTTTACACAGTTTGTAAATATTCCTTTGAATCCAGGTTAAACGGGTGGTTTGACTGAAACATGGGAGGCGTGGTTTGCAAAGAAATTCGAAACTGCGTCAAAGAAGTTGAGTTTGGATTTAAAAAGATGTTGTAGTCTGTCCCACATAGGGGAACCAAGTCTCCCATGCATATTGATGATCGTTAAATTGCATTTATGAGCATGCTTACAGATGCTTTGGGATCTATGGATGAGCATTCGCAAAACATTACTGTCACAAGACTAGCAGTTCTCATTAGCCGGCTGAAACTTACAGCAAGTCTGCAGAAAAGCTGAGTGAACATTTATTCGCTGGATACGGTAGCTCAGGTAATCAGCTTCAAATATCTTTTCACGAAAACACTTGGTTCAAAGTCTAATTAATGGTTGCTTTATTATTGTTGTCTGACCGTGTCAAGTTTTATCAAAGACTATAAATATATATAGCTACTGTTATGTCTTAATTTACTTTATGCAAAAAGAATTGACTATTTTATATTTTGTATAGCATAATGGTTTGTGTTTGTCGTTCTATGTGCATCTTATAACGCGCGTTTTTGTTGCTATTTTATTTGCTACGTCAGACAGAAATCTATATCTTTAAATTAAAAATAATTTTCAATCTTTTCTAAAGCGTTCAGTTTCATTCCGTTGCTTTCCGTTTGACACTTAGCGGCGTGAACAAACCGTTCTTTTTGGTTGAATCTTTTCAATGACTCAGGTGAACCGGTTCAAAGAACCGATCTGAACCATTCGTTCACGCGGACTGAATCGGTAAGCGAATCAACAACTCGACGAAAAGTAAGTTGCTTTAAAATATCAGAAATATTACAAATAAAAGGTAATTGAAATATGTTTAGATGTTATTGCATTTTTACAGAACATACGAAACATTAACAAACGTTTGCAGACAAGAGAATAATAATACAAAATTATTTTTTGTATTGTTTAACATGAAGTCAAATCTTTAGGTTTGATTTAAACTTTATACTTTTATTAGCTGAATCGTGGCTGCAACAAACTGAACGTGGATACATACAAATACAACAGCCTCAAAAATAAATGATGATGTAAAATAAGTTATGAACTGATTAAGTTCTTTGAAAAGTTTAATCAGCCTTTCCTTTAATAGTTTTAAACGCAAGAAAATGCTCTTTGTCCCTAAAACATGCAAAATGATGTTCCTTGTAGCATCCTCATACTGATGTTAATATGTAAACAAAAGCTTGGTTGAATTTTTAGAAATGTTTCTGTTGTCATCCACAGCAGGCCCTTCCCTATCTCTTTTCTCCTTATTGTACCTGTTTTATTTCTCAGCATTATTACCTGAAGGCTCTTCCTCTTCTCAACAGTTACCTGAAGACCCTCAGACATCATCATCACATCATCATCAGAACTCATCCACCATGGGTCACTTAACCTCTGCATTACTGAGGGGCCTTTCTCTCATGCTGATGACCCAGGGTGTGTTTGCCATGGTGCTGTTTAATGCCACGGATCTTGGCATTCTCTTGGATAAGTACCTGGATGATGATGGAGACTGGATGGTGGAGAGACAGCGAGGAAAGAGGGCCATCACTGCCAGTGACATGCAGGCCATCCTGGACCTTCACAACAAACTTCGGGGGCAGGTCTACCCACAGGCTTCAAATATGGAATACATGGTAAAATGTCTCTACTCTACTACAAATAATAAAATATGGCAAATAACACAAATTAGAAATAATTCTATCTGCTTTTTTGGGAAAGGATTTAAAAAAAAATGCTTAAAGGGATAGTTCACCCAAAAATAAAAATTTGTCATCATTTACTTACCCTCAAGTTGTTCTAAACCCGTATGAGTTTCTTTGCGCTGTTGAACACAAAAGAAGATATTTTGAAGAATGTTGGTAACCAGTTGGTAACCAACAACTTTAAAATCTGTTGAGGGCGAGTACAATTTCATTTTTGGGTGAACTATGCCTTTAAGTACCTGGTCTTTGTTTGCAAAGAGAATAGTGGGACTCCAGGAGGGTTATGTGGGGGGAAAAAAGAATAAAAAGGTTCGAGAATATTACAGACAATTGGTGTCAATGCAGAACAGAAATAAGGTAACAAAATAATAAGAACATTGAAACATTAGTACAGCTTGACTGAACTTATTGCTTTGTCTAATGTTTGATAGTGGCATAATTACTTTTTGATGTCTTTGCTTAAGCACTGCCAGTTTTCAATGAGCTGTTTAAAAGTGGACCACACACTTGCACACACTCACCACCAACCTTACTTTAGTCTGCATGTAAAGCACATATATTTTGCTCTGTCTGAAGGATCATTGTCGAGATGGAAGATAAATTATTATTCCCATTGTTCTTCCAGTCTGTCTATGAAACTGACAAATAATCCTTCAGCAGAATGTTGACTCATGGATATAAACCAGCAGAATGTCAGTATCTGAAGTGTTGTAAAACAAATGCAGTTAAATATTGTTTCAGAAGCAGTGTTTCCTGATGCTTTTTCAGGCTGGCTTAGCATGAAACATTACAAATCCCTTGAGGTATTAAACGGATAGTCATAGTTCTTTCAAAAATGAGCAATTTGTCATTATTTACATCCTTATGTTGTTGGCACGTTCTCCAAAATATCTGCTTTTGTGTTCCCCAGATGAAGAAAAAAAACATGACAGAATTGTCATGTTTGGAGGAACTGTCCCTTTATGGTGTGTCTAAATTTACTCTGTTTTACAATACTGGTTAAAAGTTTGGAATCATTAAGATTTTTTTTAATGTTTATTTAAGTCATCTCATGCTCACCAAGACTGCATTTATTTGATCAAATAATAATAATAATAATACAGTAAAAACAATAATTCTGTGAAATATTAATTTAAATTAACTGGTTTATATTGTAATATATTTTAAAATGTAATTTATTCCTGTGATGGCAAAGCTGAATTTTCAGCATCATTACTCCACTCTTCAGTGTCACATGATCCTTCAGAAATCAAATGCTGATTTGGTGCTTTAAGAAAAATGTATTATTATTATTATCGATGTTGAAAACAGTTGTGCTGCTTAATATTTTTGTGGAAACTGATATTTTTTTTTCAGGATTCTTTGATGAATAGAAAGTTAAAAAATAACAGCATTTATTTTAAGTAGAACTTTTTTGTAACATTTATTAATATATTTCATAAATGTCTTTACTGTTACTATTTTTTGATCAATTTAATGTGCCTTTGCTGAATAAAATATTAATTTCTTCTCTTTTTTTTTATCTTAGTTACCCCAAACTTTTGAATGGCAGTGTATCATGATTTCCACAAAAATAAAACAAAGTAAAATAAAATATTAAGAAGCAAAAACTGTTTTCAACATTGATAATAATAATAAATGATCATAGAATGATTTCTGAAGAATCATGTGACACTGAAAACTGGAGTAATGGCTGCTGAAAATACATCTTTGCTATTACAGGAATAAATTACATTTTAAATTATATTCAATTATAAAACAGTTATTTTAAATTGTAATAATATTTAACAATATTGCTGTTTTTCTTGTTGTTGTTGTTGTTTTGTTTTGTTTTTTTGTTTTTTGATCAAATAAATGCAACCTTGGTGAGATTAAGAGACTTCTTTCAGAAACATTAAAAAACCTTCATGCTTCCAAACTACGGTAGTGTAAAGAACCAAGCTAAAATTAGGATAGAATTTAAAGCTGGGTTTCCTTGCATGCTAAACGAAACAGTACCATGAGACTAACCCAGCTTAGACCTTTACTTCAGAAAATAGATAAATAAATAAATAGGTGCATGGCCATCTTGAACAGTAAGACCCCATTTATATTGCAGCTTTTCAGAAAGACAGGCAATAGTTTGAGAGATGCCTTGCCAGGATTGTTAACTGGGCGTCGGGAGTGGAGTTTGGGCAGCTCAGCAGAGTGAGAGTAATACGACAGGTGTGATGGATGTGGAGACATGGAATGTGATGATGCGCTGCTCCAGCCCTCCACAGCCTCTTACAATAACCGGTTCTGAATTCTAGGCAAAACAGCAGAATTCCAGACTGCAGCAGGGAAATCAAGCAATCAACAGACCCTCATTTCAACAAGAACACACTCATATTCCCACACACACACGTTGTACAGCAGATACATTGACTCTACGTTCCTCATTTAATACTTTCACTGTGGCTCTTTTGCCACTTAACAGAAAAAATGAGCTCCTGAGGGACGTTGGAAATTTTTCACTTTCTTGGAATGTGACCAGATGACAAAAAACGTGCAGCTGATGAGGTGTCAAGTGAAGTAAACAATGGTGTGTGAAAGAGTATGAGTGTCTGCACTGACGGGACGTGTTTTCCTTTACTGGTCCTGTCTAAGTGCGGTCGGATTTTTTGGGGCCTCCCCTACCGAGAACGCTGTGTAAATAGAATCAGTTTACCCTTTTTTCAGTTTACAGGTTTTGAAGGATAGACCATTCATTGCTAGAAATACAGTACTAGCTGGCATTCGGTTTTGGACTACTGAAAAATCTATTTGTGGTTTTAGAGTATTTGATTTTGTTGGTACACCATATCACCTTGGATCATCAATATACACATGCTAAATGGAATTCTGAATATATCTCTCCATTGATATGTGTTGGTTAATATAGATAGATAGACACCTATCCTTCTGCTTGAAGGAATATTCTGTTCAAAACAAATTAAGCTCAGTTAACAGTACTTGTGGCATGATGTTGATTACCACAATAATTCATTTTGACTGGTCCTTCCTTTTCTTTGAAAAAAGCAATTTCTGGGATCCAGTGAGGTACTTATGTTACACTTTGTTTGAAATGAAAATTCTGTCATTAATTACTCACCTTCATGTCATTCTAAACCCTTAAGACCTTCGTTCATCTTCGGAACGCAAATTAAGCCATTTTTGATGAAATCTGAGAGCTTTCTGATTCCCCATAGAAAGTAACGCAATTACCATTTTCAAGGTCCAGAAAGGTAGTAAAGACATCGTTAAAATAATCCATGTGACTACAGTGGTTTAACCTTAATTTTATGAAGCGATGAGAATACTTTTTGTGTGCAAAAAAACAAAATCAAGAATAATGATGTTATTCAACAATTTCTTCTCTTCCGTGTCAGTCTCAAATGCTTTTTCATGTTGTAAACACAGTGCAGCACTTCCAGGTTCTATGTCAGAATATAGATCCTGCGTCAGCATCACATGCATGCGTCATGGTGCTCACGTGAACAGCATTTTTTTTTTTTTTGCACACAAAAAGTATTCTTGTCACTTCATAAAATACACTGTAGTCACATGGACTATTTTAACAATGTCTTTACTACCTTTCTTGGCCTTGAAAGTGGTAGTTGCGTTGCTGTCTATGGGGGATCAGAAAGCTCTCGGATTTCACCAAAAATATCTTAATTTGTGTTCCGAAGATGAACAAAGGTCTTATGGGTTTGGAATGACATGAGGGTGAGTAATTAATGACAGAATTTTCATTTTTGGGTGAACTAACCTTATAAGATGACACTGTTACGGTGTAATTACACAAATAAGTACTGAGTCATATTAATTAACTAAATGTACTTACTATAGGGTTAAGGCTAGAATTAGGATATGGTTTAGGGTTAGTTGTAATAATGCATAATTTACTGTTATTTCTATAGTGACTACATGTAACGTGTAACTATGTCACCTTAAAATAAAGTGTTACTGGTACTTACAATGGAAGTGAATGGAGCCAATCCGTAAATGTTAAAAAACGTTTCAATAGTACAGACACAAGACTTATACAAAATGTTAATATGATTTTAATGTGAAACATTGCTAATAAACTGAAATATTTTTTTAAAGAAAGCCAAAAATGTATCTTATTACTTTTTAAGGTAACACTTTATTTCGATAGTCCACTTTAGACATTCTACTAACTATAAGTAACTTTGCAACTACATGTCAACTGTTAGAGTATTAGTTGACTGTCTTAATATCTGCTAACAGTTTATTTTGATGGTACCCCAACAGACATTCTACTGACTATAAGTAACTTTCTACATTTTTGTATAAAAGGTGCTAGATAAAGATTATTATATTATTATTAACCTTTTCTTTGTAAAGTTGTAACAGTGACGCTAAACACCGCATTCTCTAGCGAGCGTCAGTGTGCAGTGGTTTACCTGCACAACTCTCACTATCTGGCCACCGTTACACATGCAATACGAGAGTGGGTGTCTGTTTATCACAGCTGAAATGAGAAATGAGACACAACAACGTGCAACAAAATGCTTCACAAAAAAAATAAAGCGCAGTTGATGAACAAATGACAAGGAAGCACAAAAAAGGAATGTACAGTACACAAGAGTAAATACAAACAAGAGTTTGTTGTTAATCGCCAACAGCACAGCAGCTCCAGACAATCAGTGACACTCAAACCCAGTTTTACTCACATGTGAAGCGGATTCAAAGCAGCCTCCGTGTCTGTTTTCAGGCCTTCCCGCTTAGCTCTCTCCAGCGCTGGAAAGCTTTTCTAATATTAACGCTGGTCCTAAAGTGCTTGCCCAGTAATAAACCTTCATTCCAGTGATATTCTTTTGAGCTGTTTTGTATTGTCTCATTTCTCTTTCTGCGTTTTTTTTTTCTTCCAAATCTCCCTCTTGCTCGTTCTCTCTCCTTGACCGTCATACGCCCCTAATGCTGATTGGTTAGATGTTTGTTGTTGGTGCCGGCCCGACTAACTTCCAAACAGAGTAGTTGAAAAAATACATACCCGACCTTTAACTTAAACACAAGTTGCTCTCGATTGAGCTTCTTGTGATGAATGCAGAATATACCTTTAACTCTGCAGTATAAAGGCCCACTTTGATGGGTGGCTTTGCAAACCAAGCAGACATCCTGTTGGCAGGTACTCACTTCAAGGATTAATGTCTCAGGCAATTGTTTCAGCTATTTTGGGGACCTTTTTGGGCCACATTTACCGCTGGACTGTGCTTTGGGACTTCCTAGGGAAAAAGTGTAACATGAATGGGCAGTGACAGGGCAGATAACTCCCCAGTCACTCCCGCCATAATTCTGGTTCAAATTTCTCTCCAACCTTGAGTTTTGTATGCTTTCCTTTCAAGGTGAAAGTGCCGTTTTGCTTTTCCAGAATAATGAGATGTTTTTATTAAACAGCAAAATGTGGGTCAGATAGACAGAAAAAAACGATTAGATTTGTGAGTGGCCTTGAATGGTGTAGCATGCAACCAAAACTTGTAACAACGAGTAGAAAATTCAGAAGACAAAGACATATGGAGAACATTACTATATCCCAGTGATTCTCAAAATTTTCAGTCATGCCCTCCATTTAAACCCCCAGCAGTACCTGTGCGCCCCAACCCCCCTGGCAGGCGCGCCCCACACTTTGAGAGCCACTGCTGTATCCAAAAAATGATTGTGCCTTTTGAATCAGTGCACAAGAAAAATAAACCAAGAGGTGGACCAGAGAGAAACCTGGTTCTTTATACAGCCTGCAGCACTCATTGTATTGAAGGCCAGCTAAAGTGAACTTCATCTGCATCATATTGACTAAAACAGCCATTGACTTTAGCAGTATTTCACTGGACCAAATCCTTTTTTCTGTTAACAACCTTATAACCAGGTCATAATTACAACTACACATATAAAAGATTAAACAGAAAGCTTTGTTTCTGTAGTGCTTTGCTTGCCACCTATTTCCGTTTGAATCTGAGCCCTGTCTCTGTATTTCTTTTAGGTGTGGGACACTGAACTGGAGAGGAGTGCTGAGGAATGGGCCGAGACCTGTTTGTGGGAACATGGCCCAGCTGGCCTGCTGCCTCAGATTGGTCAGAACCTAGGAGTGCACTGGGGAAGGTCTGATTGTGCTTTGTTGCTTTAGCAATGTGAGCTTAATAGTCAAAACATATGTTAAATCTGTGTTACGACAACACGTGATATCTGAACTACTATACAGCTAGAATTCAGATTTATTAATACACTAACACTATTATTTAAAATCTTTGGGTTGGCAAGATTTTTTAAATATTTTTAAAGAAGTATCTTATGCTCACCAAAGGCTGCATTTATTTGATAGAAAAATAGAGTAAAAACAGTAATATTGTGAAATATTATTACAATTTAAAAGGACTGTTTTCTATTTTAACATATTTTTAAATGTAATTTATTCCTGTGATGCAAAGCTGAATTTTCAGCATCATTACTCCAGTGTTCAGTGTCACATGATTCTTCAGAAATCATTTTAATATGCTGATTTGGTGCTCAAGAAACATTTGTTATTATTGTAAATGTAGAAAATATTTGCGCTGCATAATATTTCTGTGATAAATTTTGTGACAGTGAGCAGTTTTGAAGAACTTTTGAAGTTGTCATCAGATCTTTGAAAGATCATCATTTTATTTTTTTCCATGCTGGACTATTATTGTGATGTAATCTTTTCCAAATAAACTCTAAAAAAAACTACTAAAGAATGCATAAAAATAAAATGAACTGTGGTTTGTCACTATACACTACTGTTAAAAAAAATTGGGCTCAGTACAGTTTTTTTTTTTAAAGAAATTAATACTTCTTATAGTTCCCAAACTCTTGAATGGTAGTGTAAATATCAGTTAGAAAATCTTCTGGTCTACGTGGACCGTTCCTTACTAGAGTACATTGTGGACCACCAGACCATATAACGTTTTGTCAAAGGCCTGGCTATGCATGACTATGTATACATGTTTGCAATAATCCAACTGTTGGTTTTATTCTTCATTAGACAATGCATGAATTTTAAGTTACTATTAATGATGCTTTTTTTGATGTTCACCCCAGGTATCGTCCACCTACTTCTCATGTACAAGCCTGGTATGATGAGGTCAAAGACTACTCATTCCCATACCCCCAGGAATGTAACCCTCACTGCCCTTTTAGGTGTAGTGGTCCAGTCTGTACCCACTACACTCAGGTAGATATAATGACTGCAACATACCTCATAAGAATATCACATGTGTATTTAGGTGCAAACCCATTGATGGATTTGCCAGATCTGAAAACAATTCTGAAATTTATGAGAAGGCAGTGAAAGAATTTTATAGGGTTAGTTCACCCAAAAATGAAAATTCTGTCATTAATTACTCACCCTCATGTCGTTCTACACCCGTAAGACCTTCGTTCATCTTCAGATTTTAGTGTTTTGAAATCAGCCATCACGAGATATTGTTGAAAAGTCGTTATTTTGTTTTTTTGGCACACAAAAAGTATTCTCGCCACTTTATAATATTAAGGTAGAACTACTGAACTCACATGAACTGTTTTAAAATATGTTTTAGTACCTTTATGGATCTTGAGACTTTCAGTGGCATTGCTGTCTATAGAGGCCTCACTGAGCCATCGGATTTAATCAAAAATATCTTAATTTGTGTTCCGAAGATGAACGAAGGTCTTACGGGTGAAGAACAACATGAGGGTGAGTAATAAATGACATTATTTTCATTTTTGGGTGAACTAACCCTTTAATACCAGTGTAATATGTGCTCTTGTTCTGGTTGTCACCATTTCAGCTGCAGCCTTTTTAAATAGTTTGGAGTTTAACCAGGGCTTTTGGAGAACACCAGACAGGAGGACATTAAAGCGCCAGTGAACACGAGTGCCAATATCTGTGTGCCTCTTTGACAATGGTTCTTAGATGTTATAAGGCAGTTGTAGTAACTGTGAATTTTAAATTGGCATATCAAAACTAAAGAGGTCTCAATATAGAGCCTTGAGGAACATCAAAAGTTTAGCTGAGCCGCAGCCAAATGGCAACAAAAAATTTCAACTACTGAACAGTTAAGCCCTACCAAAACTACAAACAATTAAAGTCTAATTTAAAGTAAAAATTCACCCAAAATGAAAAATCTGTAATTAACACAAAAGGAGATCCTTTTTGAAGAATATTAACCCAACTATTTTTCATACAATAACAATTAATAGCGACCATGATCTTAAAGTCTGTTAAACTCCAAATAGAGCAAACCACCATTAAGGTAGTTTATGTGGCTCATGCACTGTTTTCCAAGTCTTACTTATAGTCAGATATAATTGATTGACTGTTTTGCTTCCTTACTTATTCCAGCTTGTTTGGGCAACTAGTAGTCGAATTGGCTGTGCGATCAATGTGTGCTACAACATGAATGTGTGGGGCCAGATTTGGGCAAAAGCAGTTTATCTTGTGTGCAACTACTCACCAAAGTGAGTTTCTTACTCATTATTCTTCATTTATTATTAAATACTGTATTCATTCTCTGTCAATTGTATTATGATAGCTTGTCAGTGTTGTCTCTCCTTCTCTGTGTTTTGTTCTGTGCAGGGGTAACTGGTGGGGATATGCGCCATATAAACATGGCACCCCTTGCTCTGCCTGCCCACCTAGCTATGGAGGAGTTTGCAGAGAAAACCTCTGTTATAAAGGTTTGGAGCTTATATTGCAGTAGCTTCCAACTTTTTCCATACATACACTACTGTTCAAAAGTTTAGGGTCAGTAAGATGTGTTAACATTTAAATTGTTACAAAAAAGTTGTTCATCACCAACCCCAAACTTTTGAATGGTATTGTGTATTCATTGTGTTTAATCATTTATAGATTGCTTGATGAATAGGATCAATTTTTCAAATGTACCATAACTTGATGTAGGCAAAATGGAAGACTCATGTCTTTGTTTCATTTTCAGGTGATGGAACAAATAGACAAAGCCCACGTGAGGAAACAGACGAAAGAAATTCTATAGATCCTGAGGCCCCTCATAGCCCTAGACCCCGTTTACCGGCCCCAAGTCCAACCAGACGCCCAAATGCAGTTGTGAGCAAAGAGCAGATGTGTAAGCTGTGGTTCACTGATTATACTTTTTAGAGTCATGGGGGAACCACTTTCAGAAATAAAAGTTCTGTTTCATCTAAAGAAAAATTGCACCAAAAAATTGCTGGCTCTCAAATGTATTTCTGTTTAACTCAGATTGTTTTGATGTTCACCAGGCATGGATCTGTCGATGAGTTATTTTTTTCAAACGTATATTTAATGTTGCAAGTCACTTTATGCAGCAGGGAGTTTTTTTTTTTTTTTTGTTCTCATAATGGTGATCTCCCTGCTGAGTATGTTTGCTTTGGGGACGATGAATACTTGTGGGTTTTAAATTGCTTCCTTTGCTGAAAGGGGGTTTGGACTGAAAACTGAGATCTCCTGCTGTTGGCCACCATGAGCTCCTGCTGGAATTCCACAGCTTGCTTTTACAGAACTGCAGGAACAGAGCTGTGCATTTCTGCAGCGCTGCTAAACTATACAGCATGTCTAAACATAAATGAACCACCTGTGTTTCTTTCCTCCTTTGTGCAGCACAGATTGTGACATGTGACACAAAGCTAAGAGACCAGTGTAAAGGCACCACATGTAATAGGTGAGATAAAATAATAATAATTAAAACATCATATAGGCCTTTTTGTTGACACAAATAATAATAATTCTTGACTATACTTATCTTTGACCCACAATTCTGTAAATAGTTTTTCCATTTGATGATCTGTATCCAATTTTATCTTTTAATTTCTGCAATTCCACCCCCAAATAATTTTTTGGCCTCTGTAAAGGTACGAGTGTCCTGCTGGTTGTTTAGACAGCATGGCGAAAGTGGTTGGAACAGTGTATTATGACATGGTAAGTGTGGCATAAAGATTTTTTTCCAGTTTATCATGTCATGTGTTGTCTAAACTTCATGCTGACAATATCTTCGCCCTCAGCAATCCAGTATTTGCCGTGCAGGCATTCATTACGGTGTCATTGACAATGATGGAGGCTGGATGGATGTCACAAGACAGGGCAGAAAGGACTTCTTCATCAAATCATACAAAAATGGACTTCAGTCCCTTGGGTAAGCAATCTGTTCAAGGTTGACTTTCATGTGCATTATAGAAACAACTCCATCTAACATAATGAAAATGTTACAGGAAGTACCAGAGTGCCAATGCCTTCACAGTATCCAAAGTGACAAGTAAGTTTTAAATTAGTTTTTCAGTTTTTCTAATTAAATATATTAGAACTATATTAAATATATTATTACACACTGCAGTACTTAGTTTTGATTGTTCAGCCGCAGCATTCAGAAGTTAATTATTTTATATAATGGCTTCAGTATTAAAATGTTTTTTTTGTTTTTTTTTTAGCAGTTATTACACCAGTCTTCGGTGTCACATGATCCTTCAGGAATAATTCTAATATGCTGATTTGGTGCTCAAGAAAAAACAATCTTATTATTGTCAATGTTGTAAACAGTTGTGCTGCTTAATATTTTTGTGTACATTTTTTTTCTCAAATTTTTACATTTTTTCAGGATTCTTTGATGAACAGAAAGTTCAAAAGGACAGCATTTATTTGAAATAGAAATCGTTTATATTCTTTTGACATTATAAATATGTCTTTACTGTCACTTTCGATCAATGCATCCAATGCATCCATTCCTAAAAAAAAGTGTTAACAACTTTAAAAAATATAAAAATAAAAAATTACTCAGACCAAACTTTTGAACAGTAGTGCAGGGCCTAAAATTAACACTCGCCAAGCACCAAATGCAAGTAAAAATTGGTGTTGGCAAGTATATGTAATGGTGTCATTCGCCAGTTGACCGCTAACATTTTTAGGAATTCTAGCAATGCAGTGTAGTGAGAACATGAACGTGAACAAACGTGAACAATGCTTGGGACAGTTGACGGGGCAGTGCTGTATCATCATGAAAGTCTTGCCAATTTAAATATCCAAGCGCAAGAAGACACAAAAGAGAATTCAATTCGTTACTCTGAAGCGTGTTCCCAGAAATCCATGTCTCAGACAGCGCACGAATACTGAATTGAGCTCTCTTTCACGTCTTTTTGCACTTGAACAGACATTTTCAGTTATGTCTTAAGTGAACGTAAAGAGTTGAGAAAGAAAACTCATGTGTAACAGTATATTGGATCTGTGCATTAGCTCTTAAAGTGACAGCAGCCTAATATTCCTGCTGCTGTCTGTTTTTTTAGTGTTAATCAAACAACAAAAGACAAAGAACAATCACTCATTGCTCTTGACTGAATAACTTTTGTAACTTTAAAAAGGATTAATATATGTTTCATGGCTGGTAAAAAAATATTTATGGTAAATTTTTTTAAGTCACCGGCTATTGGCAGGTGTGGCAAAAAGTTACTTTTAGGCCCTGAGTGTTTGCTAAGTAGCTGAGTAAGATGCATAATAATGTACAGCCAATCAGTTATTATTTCAAAATAAACCCTGACATAATTGATCAGGACCTCGATGCGAAACGGGGGTCTTGTATCATCCTGAAAGGGTTACATAAAGTACCTTTACTATTAATTTCATAATCTTTCCTTTGTTGCAGTAAAAGTTATCACATGTGAGACTACAGTTTCTGTGCTGTGCCCTTACCACAAGCCTGCAAGACACTGTCCTAGGTAAAAATCTGTAATTAACCAAACCTCCAGTTGAAAAGTTTTATCTTGACTGTTTTGAAATTAAACTTGCCAATAGCATTTGAAACTGCTATTATTACAGTGTCAAACATGAAACTTTACAACCTGTTTTGTCTTCCCCCAAGGATTTACTGTCCTCACAACTGCCTGCAAGAAAATCCCCACCTTTCTCGAGTCATTGGCACCAAAATTTATTCAGATGTAAGCTTTTTTATTTTTCAAAATCAAACTTAAATAGGGATAGTTCACCCAAAAAAAATTCTGTCATCTTTTAATCACCCTCAAGTTGTTCCAAACCTTTATTTCTTCTGCTGAATACAAAAGAAGATATTTTGAAGAATAAGGGTAACCAAACAGGCCCAGGGTCCCACTGACTTCCTTAGTATAAATACTGTACTATGGAAGTCAATGGGGCTCATCAACTGTTTGGTTACCAACATTCTTCAAAATATCTTCTTTTGTATTCAGCATAAGAAAGAAATTCATAGAGGTTTGGAACAACTGAGTGAGTAAATGATAACAGAATTTTCATTTTTGGATGAACTATCCCTTTAAAGCACCAAATTGCTGTCCAACTAAAGACTTCAATGCTTTTATTTTTCAGAAATCTAGTATATGTAGGTCTGCAATTCATGCCGGCGTCTTAAGCAATGGGTCAGGTGGTTATGTTGACGTGATGCCCACAGACAACAGGAAGCTGTACATTTCCTCATACCAGAATGGCATAGTCTCAGAAAGGTAGGTTTTATCCCCAAACTGGCCCATGTGCACTCCGTGTAAGGCAGAGTATGGGGCAGCCTGTCTCTCCTTAAGCTTTTGAAATCACAGGCCTTTTTTGAAAAAGCTGATTAGGGTAGAGCAGTACCAGTGGTTCCACTCCAAGCGTGGTAGAGTAAACTTTGCAAGTCACTTTGAAGGTAGGCTTGCTAATGGTAGACAAAATCATGGATGAATCGACATGCAATACAATTATGTTTATATCACAATGGCTTTTATTGACAAAATGAACATATCCATCCCATCAAATCATCACAAAGGATTTGTCACAATATAAACATCTTACACTAAATAAGCTTTTCACTAAATGTTGTCATTATGAACACAATTATGTTTAAGGGTTGGGAAACATTGCTTATTTACCCTCTGTGTTCTCTCACAGCCTGCAGAACCCCACGGGAGGCAAAGCATTCAGAGTATTCGCAGTTGTTTGAGCGTGTGCTGAAATCGCGAGCACTCATCAACTCGTTCTGTTGATTAGGCTGTAATAGTGGCCATTGAGAGGCCTTTTCTTCTCTAACCAGCCTATGCTGTATTTCCTTTCACACAAATGTTTACTGAAATAAGAATTTGCTGTATAGATGGAGACCCTCTCAAATGCATCAAGCTGATTAGCAATTGTATTGCCTAAAAAGCATGTAATTAGAGGATTATTCAGGGAATATGGTGTCTGTATTGCAGAGAAAAAGCACTTAAGTTGAGTTTTAATCTTCCATTATTTTCATAAAGAACATTTCAGAGACTGTTATAGCATATCTTTGTATATATTTTAGTAACATGTTAAGGAAATTGTCACTATAAATATATATATATATATATATATATACACACACACAGTGGAAAAAATTAACAAATTTATAATGACAATTTCCTTAACATATATATATATATATATATATTGCTGTAGTTTAGGGCAAGAAAGGACTGCTGATAAGGTTTTAAGGTTTTTGCAGATTATTGTGATGATAATAAAGAATGTGGATATAATCCTGCAGGGCAGGAGTTTACGTCTAAAAACATCCAACAAAACATTATATGAAACGTCCACATTATTAAACACTGTAAATAGCTTGTCTTAATAGTATTAATTGTAATGAGGTGCTGTATACATGTGTGTTGTGTAACTTTATTATCATTTAATGATTTTTATAGGTTACTAAAAACTAGCTTTTATATGATGTCCAAATGAATTTGAGGTGCTTTTTTATTTGTAATGTTTTTGAACATTTGCATTTCCTTAAAGGGTTAGTTCACCCAAAAATGAAAATTCTGTCATTAATTACTCACCCTCATGTCATTTCACACCCGTAAGACATTCGTTCATCTTCGGAACACAAATTAAGATATTTTTGATAAAATCCGATGGCTCATTGAGGAATCTTTTGTTTCGAATCAGTGGTTCGGAGCGTGTATCAAACTGCCAAAGTCATGTGATTTCAGTAAACAAGGCTTCGTTACATCATAAATGTTTCGAAATTTCAATGGTTCACCACTGGGGGGGAGCTCCGAACCACTGATTCAAAATAAAAGATTCGTAAAGCTTTGAAGCTTCATGAAGCAGTGTTTTGAAATCGCCCATCACTAGATATTGTTGAATAAAGTCGTTATTTTGGTTTTTTGGTGCACAAAAAGTATTCTTGTCGCTTCATAACATTAAGGTTGAACCACTGTAGTCACATGAACTGTTTTAAATATGTCTTTAGTAGCTTTCTGGGTATCTGAAAGTGTTAATTATCTTGCTGGCAATGGAGGCCTCACTGAGCCATCGGATTTTGATCAAAAATATCTTAATTTGTGTTCAGAAGATGAACGAAGGTCTTACGGGTGTGGAACGACATGAGGGTGAGTAATTAATAACAGAATTTTCATTTTTGGGTGAACTAACCCTTTAAAGTCGACATGAAACGGAAGTTGCGATAGTCTTCTCTTCCCTATTATGATGTATATCTGAGTGAAACAGCTTTTCAAACAAGAAGAAATGTAGGGCAAGACTTGATTTTGTCCTTTGGGAATTAATTGGATCATTGTGGTTTGTTATTGCTGTAATGTAAGTGACAGGTTGTGCCACCCTCGTGCCAGTAAACACGATGTCGTTGCAAGAGAATTGCTGTCAATTGACAAATTTGATTTCATGGTGACTTTAATGCAGTGGTTCTCAACTGGTGGGTCGCAACCCAAAAATGAGTCGCAGGTTTGTTCTGATGGGAAAACAACTAACCATATAATTGTGCATATTTAGGGAAGCCAAATAAATATGCGTATCAAAAAAACGTGTGTATTTTGTTGTTAACATCAAAGGCATTAGTGCATCTGATCAAATCCAGTTGTTTACTGCTGCCTTAAAGGGTTAGTTCACCCAAAAATGCAAGTCCTTCTTTTATCTTCAGAACACAAATTAGGATATTTTTGATGAAATCCGAGAGGTTTTTTATCTCCCATAGAAAGCAACGAAATGACCACATTCAAGGTCCAGAGAAGTAGTAAAGACATCGTTAAAATAGTCAACGTGACTACAGTGGTTCAACCTTAAATGTTATGAAGCGACGAGAATACTTTTTGTGCACAAAAGCAAAACAAAAATAATTACTTAATTCAATAATTTTTCCTCTTTCCTGTCAGTCTCCTATGCAGTTGAGACAGTGAACGCAGTGCGACGCTTCCGTGTTCTACGTCCGAACGCCGACTCTGTATTTGCCGGCTCCTGCATCAACATCACATGCATTCGTGGTGCTCACGTGAACAGCATCGGCCAATACTGAGCCGGCATTTGGACGTAAATATGGAAACTTGAAATCTGTGTCAGGAAATCTTTGTCTTCGTGCAAAAATCCAGAACGTGTGGATTCCTATTGAAATGGCTGGATTTCATCTGCGAAAATTTGCCGAGCAAAAGTAAATGTGACCGCACCTTTAATGCAAAGTCTTTTTAAGGCAAGTCAGTTCACTCAGTGGCCATCTTGATAAAATCCCCTAGCAGCTATTTTAAAGATACAGTATATATTATTGAAAGCTAGAGGTTGAAATGTGTACTGCAGTCCAAATTCAAAATATTGGAGAGAGTTGTTTCTCCTGCCCCCTCCTCCTCAGACTCGACGCTCACGATTTTTACAGCCCGAATTCCGGAAATGTTGGGACGTTTTTTAAATTTGAATAAAATGAAAACTGTAAGATTTTCAAATCACATGAGCCAATATTTTAATCACAATAGAACATAGATAACATAACAAATGTTTAAACGGAGAAATTTTACACTTTTATCCACTAAATGAGTTCATTTCAAATTTGATGCCTACTACAGGTCTCAAAAAAGTTGGCACAGGGTCAACAAATGGCTGAAAAAGCAAGCAATTTTGAAAAGATTCAGCTGGGAGAACATCTAGCAACTAATTAAGTTAATTGATATCAGGTCTGTAACGTGATTAGCTATAAAAGGGATGTCTTAAAGAGGCAGAGTCTCTTAGAAGTAAAGATGTGCAGAGCTGTGAAAGAGTGCATAAAAAGATTGTGAAATACTTTAAAATCAATGTTCCTCAACGTCATATTGCAAAGGCTTTGCAAATCTCATCATCTACAGTGCATAACATAATCAAAAGATTCAGAGAAACTGGAGAAATCTCTGTGCATAAGGGACAAGGCCGAAGACCTTTATTGGATGCCCGTGGTCTTCAGGCCCTCAGACGTCACTGCATCACTCATCGGCATGATTGTGTCAATTACATTACTAAATGGGCCCAGGAATACTTCCAGAAACCACTGTCGGTAAACACAATCCGCCGTGCCATCTGCAGATGCCAACTAAAGCTCTATTATGCTAAAAGGAAGCCATATGTGAACATGGTCCAGAAGCGCCGTTGTGTCCTGTGGGCCAAGGCTTATTTAAAATGAACTGTTTCAAAGTGGAAAAGTGTTCTATGGTCAGACGAGTCCAAATTTGACATTCTTGTTGGAAATCACGGACGCCGTGTCCTCCGGGCTAAAGAGGAGGGAGACCTTCCAGCGTGTTATCAGCGTTCAGTTCAAAAGCCAGCATCTCTGATGGTATGGGGGTGCATAAGTGCATACGGTATGGGCAGCTTGCATGTTTTGGAAGGCACTATGTATGCTGAAATATAAAGGTTTTAGAGCAACATATGCTCCCCTCCAGACGACGTCTATTTCAGGGAAGGCCTTGTGTATTTCAGCAGGACAATGCAAAACCACACACTACAGCTATTACAACAGCATGGCTTCGTCGTAGAAGAGTCCGGGTGCTGAATTGGCCTGCCTGGAGTCTAGATCTTTCACCTATAGAGAAAAACACGTCAAAGACAACCACAAACTCTTCAGCAGCTGGAAACCTATATCAGACAAGAATGGGACCAAATTTCAACACCAAAAC
The DNA here is from genome assembly GCA_039654765.1 of Mylopharyngodon piceus. Classification (NCBI taxonomy): domain Eukaryota; kingdom Metazoa; phylum Chordata; class Actinopteri; order Cypriniformes; family Xenocyprididae; genus Mylopharyngodon; species Mylopharyngodon piceus. The sequence goes on along the minus strand of CM077444.1, from coordinate 14,514,403 downwards.
TCCAGAAACTCATTACCTCGATGCCCAGACGTCTTCAAACTGTTTTGAAAAGAAGAGGAGATGCTACACCATGGTAAACATGCCCCCGTCCCAACTATTTTGAGACTTGTAGCAGGCATCAAATTTGAAATGAGCTCATTTGTTCATAAAATTGTAAAATTTCTCATTTTAAACATTTGTTATGTTATCTATGTTCTATTGTGAATAAAATATTGGCTCATTTGAAAGTCTTTTAGTTTTTATTTTATTCAAATTTAAAAAACGTCCCAACATTTCCGGAATTCGGGTTGTAGATGGATGCAGAGGCTTATTAGGTCGTGTGGAATCTGCAGTCTCTGACGCAGTTTGTTTGCTGGCTTCTATGTCTGCAATACGCTGTGTTTTCCACCAACTGGCAACCCGGGGTGTTGAAATACTATTGGGTAAATTGGCAGTGGGCGGAATCACACAGACCAAAACAAAAACTTAACAAGATCTTTGTACGTTTCCTAAATATCTGCAAACACATTATGGTATTTTTATGCTTTTAGTACAGTCAAAAAATTACATGCAGCACCTAAGTACAGCTATTTTCTTCTTGAATGGGGAAAGACTGAAATCTCCAAAACTGATTTCTGGTGGTGACTGGCACTTTCCATTGTCCTCCCCTTACAATGTCTGTTATAATGGCCTTGTATAATGTATGCATATGGTTGTACAAATTATTTGTTTTCTACCTCACATTGTTTAAGAAACATTTTAAAATAAACGTAATCAATCTTTTTTTATGCCTTTTTAACTGAAAATATAGTGTTTTCAGCTCACAATGTGATTTTTTTCCTTCTTTATTTTTTCTTTTTTGGAAACCCTGGACTGGCACAATGCATGGAATAGAGAAATGATTGAGGCCATCTGTCTGTAATGAAAACCAGATGGAATAATTTTCAGTGTTTACTGCTCTCTCACCCTCAAAGTAACAGCTGAAACAATTCCCTTATGGATTATAGAATCATTTTATTGAGGAACACACTTCCACATTACTTTCATTCATTCAGGTTGATAGATGCTGTAGATCTAATTTGGTAGAAGAATTAAATGTCTTCTTGGTAAGAAGGATGGGTAAATATAACTACTAAAGCAGGTGCTGTTAGTGAATATTAAACACTTGCAGTTTCAGACACCTCGAGTTTTCTTTTAAATAACTTGTTTATTAGTTAGAAGTCAGTGCTGCCTAGCTATTTTCAGACCTGCCACAGTCGCAGTCTGCTTTGCCATAGAAAGCCAGTATTTATGGCTAATGTCCAAAACATCATTCTCCATCCAGGTTGTGTTCCGCCTGGATGCCTGCAGTCCAGAAACACAACTCAAGTGTAATTACCAGCCACCACATTGACATCATAACAAAACAGAGTAATGCAGGGTGACTGCCACACTAACATATGTTTATAATATAAAGTGCCACTAACATATAATGACATGATTTCAACACCTTGATAAATAACTTTGCCTGTTTATTGGAGTTAGGTGCCTTTGGATGGAAATCACTCAAAAAAGCAATAACGTAGGACATGGAAATATTAGTGTTGCTTTCTTACATCATATTCGACAAAATGTAAAAAACAGATACCCACTCTATATAAGGAAAATCAAATACAGAAATACATAAAGTTTATATGCTCAACTGCTCTTTTTCAGCTAAGTGAGAACAGACAAAGAACAACACTGTGAGCATGTCAGGATCATTCTGGCCATTGGACCAAATTGGAATGACAAGGTCTTTTCTTATGTATTTATGAATATTCATTTACATGTCTGCTATGTAATTTTGCTTGTAAAGTTAAATGTATGAACTATGACATATTTATTTACAATCAAACGTTGCTTAGAAGGGATGAGAAAAAACAAATGACAACTCTGTTTGTTTATTTGGTGCTATTTCTTTAAATGGGTCTTTGTGCATTTGTATTTGTGGGTTTTATTCTATGTCTATTAGCTTTAAAGCCTCTATATATAATGTAGGAAAATGGGCCATATAATTATTGATGACTCATCCTGCACTACACCAATTTTTGTCCAATCAAACAGTCTCTAGAATAAGAATGCCCCGCCCCCAAATATTTTTGCAATCAACTAGCAATTATGTTAATATCTGTGATGTAACTAAAGCCAAAGTGCAAAAGACACTTTCTGGAATTAAAAATTATTAGTATTACTATTAAAAATATTAGTAAAATTTTTAATTTTATCCATAGAGAAATTATTTTTATCAATAACTTATAAACCTTTAAAGACAGACCTGTGAGCTACACTGTAAACCCGAATAAGTTGAGCTAACTTAAATTGTATGTAATCAGTTACATCAATTTTTTTGAGTTATGATGTTCCCAATTTTAAGTAAGCAGAACTATCAAGATTTGAGTTTATATTACTCATGCATGTTAATTGCTTCTAACTTGAAGTACTGAGTCATACATTTTTAACTCATACATTTTTATTGTTCTTAACTTGAAATATTTGAGTACACTAATTTATATATTTAACTTTAAATTACCAGGTTATCACATTGTAAATATTTTGCAACAATAGCATGGTATAGCACTTACTGAATGAGTACAGCAACTTAAAACCTAACTTACCTGCTCTCAAACCAAACCGCATGCGCCACTTGTCACCATGATGGTAACTCTCCAAAAATATTAATCACTACTAAATCTCCCTTACCATTAATCTTCCACAAAAAACATTATATAACACTTAATTTTAGCATTTACTCTCTCTTTCGAGTGCCATGGGCAAAGCATGCTGGGAAATATAAATCCCAACCTAGTTTCACTTAAACTTAAGTTAGTCTAAATGAAAAGAAATTAGTTCAAACATTTCGGTTTACTTGAAATATGTCAGTGCTGTGAACTCAAAAGAAAAAGAAAGTTCTAAATATTCATAACAGTTAATTTAACTGAACTAATTTGTTTAATTCAAGTTTGTCCTACTCAAATCAATTAAGTATTTTGAGCATTGGGGTTTACAGTGTATATAAGGTTGTTAATTAATGATATATGCTTTCGTTGAAGCCGTGAGTCTGCATTATTTCAAAATATTTTTTTCAATAGTTTAACAGTGGAATTCCTGGTGGAAAAACTACATTATCCATGATTCCGCAAAGAAATCTCCACCATTTGGAGAACTGCAACAATCAAATTGAGCTAAAAGAACCGCCCACTCCCATGAAGCACCGCGAATGACACAATCGAATCAGCTTCCTACTTTACTACTATAATATTTGTATATTTATGCATATTTTGCAATAACATAAAATTTAATTTCTATATACACAATCAACAGCTTTAAATTAACAGTTTCATATTTATCTGCCGTTTTTTAATTTGATTTTGTCATTCGCAGTGCTTCATGTGATAATAGTTCTTTCCCTTATTAAAGCCATTGAGCATCTTGTATCAAGTACTTTTTTGCTTCAAATCAAAGTTTATCTTGTTTTGATTCACCACGTAGCTGGTTGTTTTGGTTCATGGATTATAAAGCCAATCTCTGCTTTTGAAATCTCTTTCTAGTGGTTTTAAACTACCATTATGCACCCAAAAAGGTGTTATTTACTTCTTTACACCCAAATAAAAGGTCTTCTTTAGCTTGTAGATGGTATTTTTGTCTCACACCAAACTCAAACTTTTCATATAAGCCCAAACAGAAGATTGTGTGAAAAAGAAAGCAGTTCATTTGACTAAATAGAGCATAAATGACTGTCTTTGGACAGCAAGGCAGCAGAGGTTCATGCAGGACAAATGAGGCTGGGAGTTACCGCAACTTTCCATCGACACATGCAGCGGTTGGCAGCAGCAGATTGAAGACTGAAGATGTTTGTGTGTATGATGAAAGACAAACCTTAAGACTTATGTTTTCTGAGAGTCATTTGAAATAACAGTCACCATTAATAACTTTCTAAGCTGCAGTTTGATGAACTGAACTGAAAGCAGCATATATTCACTGCCTGGCAAGAAAATGTTATCCTTTTCTCTTTCAGTCCTTTGGAACATCTTCAACAATCTTACTCAGTCGTTTTTCTATTTACATGTGGCATTTTCCTAAACCTTTGAAAACGATTCAGTCTGGCAACCACAAGGTTGTTGACGATGAATTGAAATATTATGGTGACCAGAGGTAATGTCTGCCTTTTTACGCCCACCTTTTCCTTGGCATCGGAATTGAATTTACAGATGAAGGGAAGCGCTAAAAATATGAAACACAAATTGAATACATTTTGAGTGGAAGGAGCTTTTTAGATTTCTCTTGACCTGCCAAATGAGTCTTAAAATTAAACCTATTTCAGTTCTTTAGACAGAAACCCTGTATAAATATAAGACGTGATTTTAAATATTTAATTACTATATGGACTATAGAAACACAAGCTCCTGCTTTTTTCTGCACGTTTTGAATTAATATGAATGTGATGTGCACGTGAATGAGTGAGTTGATTTATTACTTCTGTCACATTAACAGGACTAATAACGTCTCACTCTAAGCACAATCAGCATCTCATTTGTTCATATAAAAATGACAAGTCTGTTCCCTATGCAATTTACACCAAATTTCACATTTCGATATTTGTGGTTATTAAAGTAACCAATCAGTTACTGATTGATAGAAAAACAGAAAATGCTTCAAATTGCACAAAAGAGAGCAATCTGAACATTATACAGACAGTACTGAACAATCAATACAGCAGATGAGATGTCAGATGGATCTGGAACATGTGCTCCAGTACAGCCAGTATTGAATAAATAAAGCTGTCTTGTTTCCACACTAATGCAGTCATTTTGTGCTGAGTGAAACTTTTCCTTTAAACATGCATTCTGTGCCATCATGGTTAGTTTTTGGATGACATTTTACTCAAATATACTATCACTGGTTGAAATAACAAGATTGCTATTGTTATCTTCATATAAACAAGAATTTTTGCTTAAAATTTTTCAAAAAAAAAAACGTAATTGCTGCCATTCATTGTATTACATACATGCCAAAACTCCATCAACAAAAGCCCAAGAAAAACATTTGCTCATTTGAGTTACAGTAAAACCAATGTAACATTCTCTTATGAGATGTCAGGAAAACCATAACAAAGTTTTTCTTCAGGTGTGTACCATATGTAGAAGGTTTTCTTTTAAAGCAAGCTCACAAGTATCAAGAACATCCAATATGCAAAATCTTCTCCAGAGATTCCCAGGAAAGCTGCTGGTATTTGTGCATTAATAATCAAATTCAAGGAAAGATTTATGATGAAAGTCTTGGAAAATGCATGTACTTTTCTAATATGTACAGGTTATTATTATGATCCTGCAACTCAAAAGTTACTTTCTTCTTCTTAAATGAGAACAAGTCCTGCTGTTTTAGTTTACTGAAACAACACCACATTAGTGAAATGAGGAAATACCTTTAAATACAGGAACTGCCACAGACGTTAGAGCGCTGTCTATTTTGGCATTCCTTTGAGAAGGAATCTAGGTCAAATAGGATGATGAAGAATACCGTTATTATTTTCTAATCAAAAGGAGAAAAAATTAAGCTAAAACGAGTGAATCCAAAAGAACAATTTATGAAGGAAATATGGGAACTTGTCAGGAATATATATATATATATATATATATATATATATATATATATACAGTATATATATATATACACACACACTCTATGTATACACACTATATACATGTATGTAAATATCTCCCGTTCCACCACATCCCAAAGGTGCTCTATTGGATTAAGGTCTGGTGACTGTGGAGGCCATTTGAGTCTAGTGAACTCATTGTCATGATCAAGAAACCAGTTTGAGATGATTTGAGTTTTGTGAGATGGTGTGTTATCCTGCTGGAAATAGATATCAAAAGATGGGCACACTGTGGTCATAAAGGGATGGACATGGTCAGCAACAATACTCAGGTAGGCTGTGGCATTTAAACGATGCTCAATTGGTACTAAGGAGCCCAAAGTGTGCCAAGAAAATATCCCTCACACCATTACACCACCAGCAGCATGAACCATTGATACAAGGCAGGATGGGTCCATGCTTTCATGTTGTTTATGTCAAATTCTGACCCTACCATCTGAATGTCGCAGCAGAATTCGAGACTCATCAGACCAGGCAATGTTTTTCCAATCTTCTGTTGTCCAATTTTGGTGAACCCGTGCGAATTATAGCCTCAGTTTCCTGTTCTCAGCTGACAGGAGTGGCACCCGGTGTGGTCTTCTGCTGCTGCAGCCCATCAACTTAAGGTTTGACGTGTTGTGTGTTCAGAGATGAATTGAACTGCATACCTCGATTGGAACAAGTGGTTATTTGAGTTACTGTTGCCATTCTATGAGCTTGAACCTGTCTGGCCATTCTCCTCTGACCTCTGGCATCAACAAGGCATTTTCGCCCACAGAACTGATGCTCACTGGATGTTTTCTCTTTTTTGGACCATTTTCTGTAAACACTAGAGATGATTGTGCATGAAAATCCCAGTAGATCAGCAGTTTCTGAAATACTCAAGACCAGCCCGTCTGGCACCAACAACCATGTTCAAAGTCACTTTGTTAAAAAATCACCTTTCTTCCCCATTCTAATGCTCAGCTTGAGCTTCAGCAGATTGTCTTGACCGAAAATATATATAAACTTTAATAGTTATTGGAAAAGTCTTTTTTGCAATGACAGCTGCAAGGTGCGTCCTGTATGAACAAACTTTAAATCCTGAATATTCTGGTGGTCTCTCTTGTGAATTTTGATCTTCAGTTCCTTCCACAAATGCTCTGTTGGGTTTAGGTTTGGTGATTTACTGGGACAATCTAACAACTTTATTATTATTCTTTTCTAAAACCAATTTAAACTCACCTTTGCAGTGTGTTTTGAATTGTTGTCCTGGTGGAAGGTCCACCAATGTCTCATCCTCATTATCCTGGTGGATGGCAACAAATTCATCTCAAGAATTTCCCAGTACATGGCTCCATTCATCTTCCCTTTAATAATACTGACTCTGCCAGTACCATGAAAAGAGAAACAGCCCCATACCATGATGCTTCCACCTCCAAACATTACTGTTGGTATGGTATTTTTAGGGTCATATGCAAAGTCATTTCTCCTCCAAACATGGCATGTGGTATTGTTGCCAAAAGTTTGATTTTTGTCTCATCTGACCAGACTAAATTCTCCCAGTAATTCAGACCTTTCCAAATGTTGCGTAGAAAACTTCAAATGAGCTTCAACATGCCTTTTTTTCAATAATGAAGCTTTCTGTGGTGAGCGTACATGGAGGCTGTGGCAGTGGAGTGCATTTCCTATTGTTTTCTCTGTGACAACTGTACTTGCTGCCTCCAAGTCTTTCTGGGCCTCTTTCCGAGTGGTCCTTGGCTCTTGGGGTACTCAGATCAGAAATCTTGCAAGGAACTCCTTTGCATGGCCTGTTGATGGTGGAATGATGTTCCCTTCAGTTGTGGAAAATGGCTCCATTGGTGCTTACAGGAACATTTAGGAGTTGGGAATATCGATGTCTGATCAAAATTTCATGTGAATTGCTGCACTGGAACTGTTTAGTTTAAAAAAATGTTGGGCGTGTTTAATACTTATTTCCCCCACTGTGTAATATATATATATATAAAAATAAATAATGGTCAGTTTATATGGTTCACATCCGTTACAGCAACATACAGGACGCAGTTAAGGTTACAAACTGTGGTGAGCACTAGGGGTTGTCCTACTCATCTACGTCACCACTGACCTTTCTCTGTTTATAAAATGGATTTCATTTCGCTTCTTTTTCCATGTCCACACATGAGCCGTTGTCAGTACCCATGGGGAGGTAAAAGAGTCGCTTTGTCTTAATGAAATGGCAGCAGCGGCCACACATGTTTCTGCCAAAACCAGCCAAGATTCAGAGCTCCACAAACTTCACCTGTTTTATATTAAACCTGTCGGATTAAATGAGTGAGCTGATAAACTTCTGTGAATACAGTGTGAGCCAAAATACACGCCTCTACCTCCTCGCTGGCCCTACTTTCCAGCTGATCAAATGAATGATTCTAAACAGCTCACTTGCAGTGACAGCTTGTGTAATGAAATCTGGTCTGAAGTCAGCAACAGTTGCTTGTTAATCAATTAATTTCCCCTCCAGTTGATTAACTAATATAGCAATAAACAATACCAGATAATCAGTATTTAACTGAGTCTTACAATCACTTGTTGCATGCATGAAAACGATTAATTACAACAGTAAATCAAATGAACTCAAATAGTATTTAGAACAATGCCCAAATACAAATACTATTTGACTATATAATTCATTCTCACTTTAAAACCACCACTTTAGGGACTGAAAACTCTTGATTCTTTTAAGGCACATAAAAGCCATACCAAAATAGGCCAAAATTCAATACAGCATCAGTATAGCCTTAAGGGGTTAGTTCACCCAAAAAATGAAAATTCTGTCATTAATTACTCACCCTCATGTCGTTCCAAACCTGTAAGACCTTTGTTCACCTTCGGAACACAAATTAAGATATTTTTGGTAATATCTGATGGCTCAGTAAGGTCTCTATTGACAGCAAGATAATTAACACTTTCAAACGCCCAGAAAGGTACTAAAGATAAAAAATATTTAAAACAGTTCATGTGACTACAGTGGTTCAACCTTAATGTTATGAAGCGACGAGAATACTTTTTGTGAGCAAAAAAAACAAAATAACGACTTTATTCAACAATATCTAGTGATGGGCGATTTCAAAACACTGCTTCATGAAGCTTCGAAGCTTTACGAATCTTTTGTTTCGAATCAGTGGTTTGGAGCATATAGGCTTGTTCGAGATGCATCAGCACTGCGCAGGCCGATCGGCATATGACAAAAGAGTACCGTGAGAGCGTTTGGAGAGCTACGACTTCTTATGCTTTTGAATCGCTCTTGCGGTACTTTGATGTCATACGCCGATTGGTCTGCGCAGCGCCAATGCATCTCAAACAAGCCTGTTATCAAACTGCCAAAGTCACGCAAACCATTGAAATTTCGAAACGTTTCGAAACACTTATGACGTAACGAAGCCACGTTTACTGAAATCACATGACTTTGGCAGTTTGATACATGTTCCGAACCACTGATTCGAAACAAAAGATTCATAAAGCTTTGAAGCTTCATGAAGCAGTGTTTTGAAATAGCCCATCACTAGATATTGTTGAATAAAGTCATTATTTTGTTTTTTTGGCGCACAAAAAGTATTCTCGTCGCTTCATAACATTAAGGTTGAACCACTGTAGTCACATGAACTGTTTTAAATGTCTTTAGTAGCTTTCTGGGCATCTGAAAGTTTTAATTATCTTGCTGTCAATGGAGTCCTCACTGAGCCATCGGATTTGATCAAAAATATCTTAATTTGTGTTCCGAAGATGAACGAAGGACTTACGGGTGTGGAACGACATGAGGGTGAGTAATTAATGACAGAATTATCATTTCTGTGTGAACTAACCCTTTAGCCCTCTATGGCATAGTGTTGCCCTCAGGCAACAAACCACTTTTTTTGGACCTCACACTAGGGGTGGGCGATATGAGCTAAAATTCATATCACGATATTTTCCACTGTCCAGACGATATCGATATTATATCGCGATATGAGAAAAAAAAAATTGGAATCACATTTTAGTAGACCTTAGTTAAATTGCAGGCAATATATGTATCTTATCTAGGGGGTGTGAAATTGAATCTTTAGGCACCTCACGATCCGATCCAATTCCGATTCTAGGAGTCACGATCCGATTCCAAAAGAATTCTTGATACTTTTTTTTCTTATTAAATAATTTGCTTATTAATTATTTTTTTAAAATTACATATGGAATTATAAGTAGCTTACTTTGTAAATAATTAAAAGTTAAAAAATACATTAATACAACTGTATGTTAAGAATTTTATATAGGGACATATAAAGTTTCAAAACAAGCGAGTCGCCTAGTAAATAATAAAGAGGAACAACGAAACATTACAACACTGTAAAAAAAATTCCGTAGTTTTTACAAAATAATTTTGGCAGCTGCGGTTGCCAGAATAATTTTGTAAAAAATACAAAAAAAACTGTAAACACATTTACAGAACAAACTGTAAATTTTACAGTACAAAACTAATTTACAAACAAGAAAATTTGAATGTAAACTAGTAAATTCAACAATGCACACTACTACTAAAATCTGTTTTGTAACTTTAACATATACTGACAACCACCATTATAATGCAGGTGGTAAAAGAGAAAGCCACATGAAGAATCAGAGTTCATCACAAATAGCTTTTCCACGAGCTAAAGTATACTAATATAAAGAAGGTGCACAGAGTGATTCACGCAAACGCAAAACACCATCATGGTAACCCACAACACTTAAGTAATGCAATAAACATTCATTAACCAACAGAAGATGTAACATAAAACCCTAATGTACATAACTGATTACAAAAACTATTAAGAAACATGATTATTTAAACAAAATACTTTCAAATGTGGAGTGTCACACAGGGAATTGTGGGAATATCTGTTTACAGTTTTTTACTGTAAATTATATAAAGTAAATTGATTTGTTCTTTTTTACTTCTAAAAATTGTAAAATGTACAGCATTTTACTGTGAAAATTACATAAAATGTCTGGTAATAGCTTTTACAGTTTTTCCCTGTAGTACTGGAACTTACTGTTAACCCATTTACAATTTTTTTCCGTAGCGTTTTTACAATATTTTACCGTTAAAATCACTTTCATTTTTTACAGTGAAGCAATAAACAAAGAGTTGCTTTCAGAACATTTACCTTTCAAGAGCTGTGAGTGATTTTTCACTTTCTCAGCTTTACGGTTGTTTGATTATTACTGATGCCATAGCGGGAGGTCTAATAAGCTGCATCCAGACTATGCACAGATCTCTTTTGAAATATAAGAAGTTTCTGTCCTGTATGTTTAATACTTTAAGACATAACTGACTGTGTTCATATCAATTTCGCGTCATAAAAGCATTTTGAGAAACAAGTACATTTAAGCACTAGTCGCACACAGCCGCATGCGCGAGCGCGCTTCACAAAGCGAACGTGAGAATTTGAAATCGAAAGCAGCCTTCTGTCAGTGAATTTCATATTTTAATATATAAGCCCACAGCATTCCAAACAAAATAAATGATGCCTTCGTGGAACATTAGTAAGGAAAATAGGCCTACCGGCGGGCGAGACCACAAACTGCAACCGTAACATCAAGCAAATTGCGCGTTTCTCACAGCTATCTCATACCCTGTGCGTGCAATGAATCCCGCTAATGTAATTTGCTTCAGCTTTTCCAAACTTTCCGAGCTTCACGCTCAACTTCAGTAGGAATTAATTAAAACGCTCGCTCTGCTCCGTGCCATGGACACGCACCAAGCACACGCAGCGTCATCGCGCGTCGGTTAAAAACTAAGCTCAGAATCGATCCAGAATCGTTGCATCTATGTACCCCTATTGTCTATATGCACGCTTATTTGCTGCTGTGTTTTTGAGCGGTTAGCGCTCTATTAATTTGGACTGTTTCAATGCTCTCTGTGTTTGATTACTAATGCCTGTGTAGTGAGGCATTGGACACGGTAGAGGACAAAAAATTAAATGTTCAGCCTCGACTCTGTATCGTCATTACTAGTGTTAAAAGTTGTAAAGAGTACAAAATTAAACAAAACAATACAAAGGCAAAATTAGAATTCATGAATATTTAACGGTATCCATGGTACAGCAAAATCTATATCATGGCACATCATCATACCGGTATAGCAAAATATATAAAAAAATATGTGCATGTGCATCAATATGTAAAGAAGTATGTTTGATTATTAAAATACTTATTTTGTTTTTATTTATATACTAAAACTGTGTTTTTTTGTTTGTTGCCTCAGGGCAACATTGTGCAGTTAGAGCACTTTTGTTCAGGCAATAGGCCTATCATGCTAAAGTGTGGATGCATATTAGAACCATATGCATTCAAGTCCTCCTATGAATTTTATGTTTATGAGCTCTGAAAACTCAAAGAATGTGCATTATGTGTGTAATTGATATTTATTATTATTATTATTATTATTATGCTGCCACAGAGAATCAAGCCTTTCAGCTGATAAACTAAATGAGTAGTGTTTTCTGGCAAACTTTATCTTCACACACACACACAGTGGCACACACACACAGTGACAGACACACACACACAGTGGCACACACGCAGTGACACACGCACACAGTAGCACACACAGTGGCACACACACAAGTGTTGTAATTAGTAGTAGTTTGTTTATTTGATTGTTTGATGTTTTTTATTGGTTTTGAATAATTTGTGATTGATGTTTATCAATAACTTTTTCTAATGTATTTATTGCTTGTTTTCTTTAATACACATATATAGAAAACCTTGGTGTTTTAGTACCCTTAGTGTTGCCCTGAGGCAACAAACCAACATCTGGATCTGGGATGGGATGGGGTGGGATGGGATGGGGTGGGGTGGGGTGGGGTGGGGGGTTGGGGGGGCGACAAATTTTATGATGGATATATTATCAGGGATCCCCAAGCTCCCAAAAAATAGGGTGAAATATTTTTTTCCCCCAAAAATAAAAAGTCGTGCCATAGAGGGTTAAACTCATCATTTCTATATAATATTTATTTATAATTAAATGTGTTCAAAAATATTCAAAACATTAAAGGAATAATTCATGTTCATAAATTAAAATCATGTCATCATCTCACCATCATGTCCTTTTAAATCCACTTTTGTCTGTGAAACAGAAAAGGAGAGATTTTCAATTGCTCTTTTTTATGAAATTACAATGAATGAGAACTGAAGTATTCAAAAAGAATGCAAAATAACTTGTGCATTATATTCCAAGAAATCTGAAGTCCAGCCGCAGCTCATCTGTAAGGGCAGGTAATCCAAACACAGACCTCGATATACACTGAATTAATAATAAATTGTAGGCCTACATGTGTTTAGCATTCTTTTCACTAAAATATCTTGCTATTGTGACCAAAATCAGTATGTGTTACAAAAGGGAGAGTTTTACAGTACTGGCCAAAAGTGATCTTCATCCTTTATTCAAATATTATTTAAAAAATTGTTAAAGATTTGTAAGAATATTTTGTAGTTGTGCTGAGTCAGTTATTTTATCTGTGATAAGGCAATTAAACATGCCACATTGTGCAGACATAATTTTTGACTGTGAAGTGGAGTGCCTGCAACCCCTTCAGCCATGACTTATTCACGATACAGCACTAGCCTCGAGTACCTTATTGCTTTTATAAAACGGTTACCACACAATACAAATATTAAAGCCAAAAATATGTATTAATGCAACTTTCATGAAGTAAACTAAAAGCCTTCCTTCCGCCGGAAAAAATAGTCCCTGACCGTGAACAGCAACAGAAGTTAAATTATAATGCCATTAGATGGCAGCAAAGATTGTCTTTATGAGTGTGTCAGTCAGTAGCGAAGACTTTTACTTTGAAAAGACTGAATTGTTGTGAACACGGAACAAGACGCAACTGACAAATGCTTTGACTAGCGCTGTCAGTCACAGGAAAACCCCTTAACTGTTAAAAGGACAAGATAATACATCGGACATTTAAACAGATTTTTTATTATAAACTTGCTCAATCAATCTCTTTCTCACAATACTCTTCTACATAATACAGTAAGCTTCAATGAACAATATCAATTGAGAACAAACAGTTTACGTTGTTGCTAAGAGTGGTTGCTAAGAGTGTTGTGCAGTGATACACATAACCGTTGGGTGAAACGGTCATAGCCGTGTTTTATCGTGAATAAAACACAGCTATTGACCAATCAGAATCAAGGACAGGAACTAACCGTTTTATACATTTTATTATATTAGTCTCAGTTTAGTTACTTTCAACACATCATTATAAACTCTGGCTGTACAAACTGAAGTCGACATATTATGAAGATCTGAGAAGACAAAATAATCAACCAAGCCAAGTTATATAAGTCATAAATTCATCCACTTTGTTCCCCAGTATTGAGAATGCACCATCAAGCCATTGACGTCATAAGTGCCCTGTCCTTGGCATGATTGTTTGTTGAATTTGAGGGGAGTAGAGGATGCCGACAATTGATGAATTCTTGATTCTTGTCTGAGGCCCATGAGGACCAGACTCTCCACAGGCCCAGCAGAACAAAACAGCCCAGCATCATCAAGGACAGCAGAGAAACGAATACGAGAATCACTAATATCTAGCAGTTATCCACATCACACCACCTGCAAAACATTTGCCTGTGATGACGTCAGACACCCAAACTGAGAACAGCAGAACTTGTGTGTGATAGAGGATGCCGGTAAGCGGTTTTCTATAATTAGCACAGGCATTGCAGCATTAATACCCTGATGGTATATTCTTGCATGACTTATTTTGATGAACAATTTTGAAGCCTTACTGTTTTAATTCATAACTGATTCCAGTCTTCAAACAATTCATTAGGCAGAGCATTGTTAATTGCATATACATATTTATGACTCCAAAAAAGCAAACAAATTGTGTCTCTGGAGAGGGTTATTTTATTGAAATGACATGCACTCTCTGAACACTCTATCTGTACTCAGTTTCACTGCTCCAGTGTTGTCTAGTATGGGTTTGTATTTCAAGGTCAAACATTACTGTGCAAAGGGAACAGATGTAACAGATGTTGGATTTCATCTACTAACTGTGCATATGCAAGTACTGTATTTTTGCGTAAAATATGCATACAAACGTTTTCACACAGAATCCTGATTCATCAAAAAGTTGACATGCAAAGGTTGACGTTTTATGCAAATTACTAGCTGTGGATGTGCAAGCCCTAATAATCTGGATTCATCAACAATTAGAAAGAGGGTTTGCACAAATTTAAGTGCGTGTACGCAGTACGCACCTATGGAAAAATTCTGTGTGCAATTTTCCTGTGCACATAATCAATATGCAAATTGCACTAATTATTAGTGTATGAGGCTCATTGTCACATGAACATAACTTGGATGAATATAATTTAGTAGTTTTATACATTTCCTCTCAGATTTATACTGGCTCTATATTTATATTGAGATTAAAGGGGTCCTATAATGCCCCTTTTACAAGATGTAATATAAGTCTCTGGTGTCCCCAGAATGTGTCTGTGAAGTTTCAGCTCAAAATACCCCACAGATCATTTATTATAGCAAATTTGCCCCTATTTGGGTGTGAGCAAAAACATGCTGTTTTTGTGTGTCCCTTTAAATGCAAATGAGCTGCCGCTTTCCAGAAGAGGGCGGAGCTTTAACAGCTCGCGCTTCGGTTGCTGATGGAGAGACTCAGGAAGAAGTTACAACTTATAGAATGCAACTGGACGTTTCTGAATGGTTAGTGGATAAATTTGTGTAGTTGCTGTGGAGTTGATTCAACTCATCGACTAGCATGTGCCGTCATGTTAATCTTTTGTGCAACTCCAGAATTGGATTGACCCTTGTTTGTGAAGCAGTCCGGGGTAAAATGACGGCATGGCAACAACACTACTACAACAACTCTTCCTCTAATCTAAAGCAGCCCAACATGGCCTTACCCCGTTTGGGCAAGGTTTATGTAAATTTTAGGGTAAGTGATGTCACTAACCCAGGAAGAAGCTCGTTGTAGTCTCTACCAGCCATTTGTTGTAGTCCTTAAACAGAGAATTCTTTAAAAGAAAATATCTCCCTTTGCATTGAACTTTGTGCATCGTAACTTTTCTCAAGTTAAACAAAGTGAAAATGAGAAATGTTAGTTTGGCAACTAACTGAAATAAAATAAGTTTATATTTTATATTATTTCAGTTAATGTTTATTTAATTTTATGTAGCCTAATGAAAAAAAAAAAAAAAAAAAAAAAAAATATATATATATATATAATGATTTTAGTTTTAATTAACTATAATAACCCTGTGTGGTAGCCAACATCTTTCTTTCTTTCTTTCTTTCTTTCTTTCTTTCTTTCTTTCTAAGAGAATCATGTAAAGTAAGCATCCAAATTATAGCGTATGAAATTTACTTGGATATAAAGGCTGAAATATTGCAGGAGCTCAGCTAAATGACCATGTGACAAGTACTGGCATGCACTAGGTTTCTTACCACATGCATCAAATGTAACATTGCCATCTAATGGACAATAGCAGCTGTGACAGCTGACAGTGCAGGTGTTTGTCATCTCAGTCATGTTTCTAGAGCACAGGCAAATTAAGTTGTTTTTTTTGTTTTTTTTTTAGGATAATTTGATTTAAGAATGTTTCACCATCTTATGTAGATGTTAACAGCCAAAAACTGCTGGTATTTAATTTATTGCCAAAGCTCATATTAAAGAGTAATCTTTAAGTTGGCATGAAATGGAAGTTGCGATAGTCTTTTCTTCTCTATTGTGACATATATATATATATATATATATCCAAGTGAAACGGCTTCTCGAGCAAGAAAAAATGTAGAGCAGGACTTGATTTTGTCCATTAGGAAGTGATTGGATTTTTGTGGTTTGCTATTGCTGTGATGTCATGTGAGTGACAGGCTATGTCATCCTCGCATCAGTAAACATGTCATCAGAGAAGAAATGACTTTACAAGAGGAAGGGGAAGTTATTTTGATTAACAAGTGCTCATGAATTAAAAAAAATGATGTGCATGGATAAAATCATTTATAATACTGCAATACTCAATTAAAGGGGTCATGAATTGAGAAATCAACTTTTCCTTGAGCTTTTGATACAAGTGGTCATCGTACTATAAGAATATCCTGTAAGTTTCAGAACTGTAAACTTCCTTGTTAGTCCAACAAAAGCTTTTATTGACACCAGACCCAGCGAACGACTCGTCCTGGAATGTGCCTATCTATAGACAGGTGAAACGCTGCCTCCGCAGAAGAAAATCAACGCCTACTTCATCATTGAAACGTTAGCCCCACCCACTGCCGTGTTAGCGAGATGACGAGGAGAGAAGAGCGATACAGGACTAAAAATAACATTACCTTTCAAAGGATCCTAATGCTAGGAATATGGTTATTTATTTTCAACAATATGAATGTCTCAGTTGAGCATTATTTATTTATATTCGGTACATTTCACTGTGGATTCTGTGGTAAATTAATCGCATTTCAGTGCAGGCATTGCAAATAGACTTTTTCTATATCGACAGTAATGCAACAACATGTGTAACATGAGTAACTGTGTTAATTCTAATGCCTGATCGGATATGTAATGATTCATGTACAGTCCGATGTCCTTTGTCTATGTGTCAGTAAATCAAACCAGTGACTAACTGGTTTGATTAATAAAAAGTAGGATGAATATAATCTGTTATTCAAACGGTTATTAAATTATATTTAGAAAGCGATCAAAGAACGCTCCTTTTACAGTCGCTGGAGCTGTCAATCAAACAGCGCAAGTTTATCAGTGGCTGAGTTCTGGACTCGCGGCAAAACTTTTATTCAACGAATATCTTAGTTACATCGCGTTTGCACTGTTAGTTATGATGAAAGCATTCGTTAGTGTGCAGAAATTGAATAGTAAAAACGTGCTAAAAGTTTTCGAGAGTAATACTTAGCTATTTTATAGGCAAAGATGTTAGCCAATCACAGCAGTGGGCGTTTACACTGAAGTCTCTCAGCAGACACGCCCCTTAAAACAGAGCGTTCAAATCAGAAGGCTAAAATTATGGTAGGAAAAATGCATTTTATTTCCAAATTATGATGATTTTTGATGTAAAAAGCATACTAACATTATAAGTGCACCCCAGGAAACATCATAAAACAATAAAACAACACAGTTCATGACCCCTTTAAAAACAAGAATTTAATTCGTGGTGACTTTAATGGCTTTCATATACAGCAAGAAATCGTTTAATAACAAAGAAAAAAAATACTAGATGTTGAATGAAAATAGTCATCTGTTTAGAATGTGCTTTTAGCTGAGTTATCAAGCATGATCAAACATGCAGTGGCAGTGAGAGTGTGACATTTCACATGCACGGTGTGTATTTGTGTGCATGTGTGAATGAGTGTGACAGTTAGAAGTGTGACAAGGCACACATTTTTTGACAATAAATCTCAATATAGCACAGCCAGCCTGTGATTAATAGTTTGGAGTTCACACTTCACACACTGCACAATGAAATGTGTGATGTTTATTCCAGTGGAAGGCTTTGTTCCATCTTCAAATGAAGCCTTTATTGTCACCTTCAGTGACAGCTCTCAGACTCCTTGTACATCGAGGGTTACATTTTGTAGAGCTTTCATTTATTGGTGAGTTACCTATGTCATCAGCAGGGGTAAATTACTTCAAAGGCAGCTGGGCTGCTAAAGTATGTTACCTCAAAAGTGAAGGTCAAAGAAGCCCTCAAACCATTTCCTATTTAACAGTTATGAATAAATCATAACTATGACACCAGACTCCTCTGGGTGGACAGTGAAGATTTCATTTTTTATGCATTACAGTAAGTGGAGGGCTTGCAAATAAAGTTGCTGTGAAAGGTACTTCATCTGAGGGTTGCATGTCTGTTTAAAAAAAAAGATGAAATGTTGGTTGTGAGACTTGAATGCAAAATTATCTGCTTTCTTAACACATAATGAACAACCTGAAGTTTTGTAGAGGTCAAGGTATCATTGTTTTATTCTGCCAATATAATACACTCACAAGACACTTTATTAGGTACACCTGTTCAACTGCTCGTTAACGCAAATATCCAATCACATGGCAGCAACTCAATGCGTTTAGGCATGTAGACATGGTCAAGACGATCTGCTGAAGTTCAAACTGAGCATCAGAATGGGGAAGAAAGGTGATTTAACTGACTTTGAATGTGGCCTGGTTGTTGGTGCCAGAGGAACTGGTCTGAGTATTTCAGAAACTGCTGATCTACTGGGATTTTCACGCACAACCTATAGCAGGGGTCCTCAACCCTGGACCTTGAAATCCACTTTCCTGCAGAGATTAGCTCCAACCTGGATTAAACACGCTTACCTACAACTTTGTAGTAATCCTGAAGACCTTGATTAGCTTGTTCAGGTGTGTTTGATTAGGGTTGGAGCTAAACTCTGCAGGAAAGTGGATCTCGAGGTCCAGAGTTGAGGAGAATTTACAGACAGTTGTCCGAAAAGAGAAAACATCCAGTGAGCGCAGATCTGTGGGTGAAAATGCCTTGTTGATGCCAGAGGTCAGAGGGGAATGGCCAGACTGGTTCGAGCTGACAGAAAGGCAACAGTAACTCAAATAAACACTTGTTACAACCAAGGTATGCAGTTCAGTTCATCTCTGAACACACAACACGTCAAACCTTGAAGCAGATGTGCTACAGCAGCAGAAGACCACACCGGGTGCCACTCCTGTCAGCTGAGAACAGGAAACTGAGGCTACAATTCACACTGGCTCACCAAAATTGGACAATAGAAGATTGGAAAAATGTTGCCTGGTGATTTCTGCCGCGACATTCAGATGGTAGGGTCAGAATTTGGCATAAACATCATGAAAGCATGGATCCATCCTGCCTTGTATCAATGGTTCAGGTTGCTGGTGGTGTAATGGTGCGGGAGATATTTTCTTGGCACACTTTGGGCCCCTAGTACCAATTGAGCATCGTTTAAATGCCACAGCCTACCTGAGTATTGTTGCTGACCATGTCCATCCCTTTATGACCACAGTCTACTCATCTTCTGAGCAGGATAACATGCAATCTCACAAAGTTCAAATCATCTCAGACTGGTTTCTTGAACATGACAATGAGTTCACTATACTCAAATGGCCTCCACAGTCACCAGACCTCAGTCCAAGAATGGAGCACCTTTGGGATGTGGTGGAACGGGAGATTTGCATCATGGATGTGTAGCCGACAAATTTGCAGCAACTGTGTGATGCTATCATGTCAATACAGACCAAAATGTCTGAGGAATGTTTCCAGCACCTTGTTGAATCTATGAAGAATTAAGTCAGTTCTGAAAGCAAAAAAAAAAAAAAAAAAAGGGGGTCCAACCTATTGCAAGGTGAGTTTAGATTGTTTCACTTGCATTTGGCAGATTTTATATGTAACATTTTTTGTTGGTTTTATGCATTTTTGAAAAACTTTTATACCATTTTCAGCAAAAGTTTTGATCTTTTTTTTTAACTTAAAAAAATGCCAGATGTTGTAACAATCAAGTAGAAAGTACTAACATGCTTTCCTTACATGTTGGATCCATGTCAGTGTACACATCTTAATCTTTATTCTCAAATGTTTTTAATAATTTAAAGTAATATATTATGCCACCTTAACATTGCTGACCTCAAAAATATCAAAATGACTTTAATTCAGAAAGGTTAAACATGTTCTTCAAGAGGTGTTTTCAAGTCATTGTATATGCATGAAATGTTTAATGTTTTATGAGTGATTAATGATTTAATTAAAAAAACAATGTTTTATAGTTTAATATTTCAAAAATGAGGGTCATGTCATTGGACAACTTTTGTTTCACTCATTGTCTCATTTAAAATGTGTTGCCATTGAGTAACAGACATTTGCAGCATATTCTCTAGATATGTTTGTCTTTAATTTTTTAATGTAATGTTTTAATGTATTTGATGTAATTTTCAGGGCCGAGAGAAATGGAAAAATAATTGAGAAACAGTGGTATAATGTTGTGCCTCAGAACAAAATAACAAATGGGAAATGACAGCTCTCAAATTAACTATAGTTCCCAATGACCTTCTTCTTTTCTACTGTGGTGGTAGAATGGATGTATGAAAAGACGGTAATATAGACAGAGAGACAAACTAATAAATACTTATATTTACACTTTACTGAATAGATCAAATTATATCACCCATGTGGATTGTATGCCTGATCCATCTTACCATATGACTTTAGTAATGTGAGCGATACATTACATCTTTTATTGTCACGAGAGTTGCAGAAAACCCTCTCACACGTGTAACTGTGTCATCAGCTGTATCAAATTGGTTTTGGCATTTTTCCACAGGCAAAAGGGTGTCTCATAAAGTAGGATTAAAGGAGTAGGCTTTTGCAGGCATTTTCAGCATTTGTATCAGTGGAGCTGCAGCATGCTCTAATACATGAATTTAACATCCCATCCATGTCTTTTTTTTCATTTGCTTTTGATCTGCTTTGATCTTTTAATCCCAAGGATCCAATCAACAAAACAAATCTCCCATCCACTAGTTATCACCACCCTTTTATTGTAGAAGGATAATTCTCATATGGAAGTATTTTTGCTAATGAATGAAAATGAAGTCTCAAAATACATAGTTAAAAGATATCACTCACATAGCACATGTAGTTAGTTAGATGTAAATCATCAGCAGGACTTTTTTATGTCTTAACTTGTCGGATTACTTCATGTGTGTTTTACGACATGCTAATAATAACATGCAACCTCACAAAACCTGTCATATTTCATGTTTCACCCTGTTTTTAGGACAATTAATAATTTATTCATTGTGACATTAGTTTCAAGACAGAATTCCTTCCCCAAAGATACCATTCTTGTAAATCAATCAATCAATCAATCAATCAATTAGTTACTCAATGAATGAATGAATGAATGAATGACTCAATCAATCAATCAATCAATCCAATCAATCAATCAATCAATCAGCATTTTAAATTTGCTTTGTGGAGCTTTAACACAATTACATAAAATAAAATTTTATAACAAGGATTAACAATTAAAACAGTAACAGACTAGAAGCCTATATCATAAAGCATTTTAGAAGGACTATTCTTGATAATAATCATCATAATCAATAAATTGTTGCCAAATTCAACGCTTTTTTTAGTGTATTACTTTTTATAATATACAGCTGTTCATTTCTAAGAACCACATATAAAGGAAATTTCCTGTGACAGTGAAATTTAACATATTCCCCCCAAAAAATCCTAATACTAATCTGTAAATAAATGAATAAAAAACCTTTAATTAATAAATAAACAATTTCTTATACTGTTTTGCTTTTTAAATTTGCTATGTGAACTTTACACATCACATATTTACATAAAAATAAAATAAAATCACAAGGATTAACAATTAAATACACAGAAACAAATAGGCTATATATATATTGTGATTTAATTTTTTATGAAAATATGTGATGTGTAAAGTTCACAAAGCAAATAAAAAAAAATATATATATATAGGCCTATTCTTTTATGTACTAAAAAAAGAGAAAAACAGAGTAACAGACTATAAGCCTACAGAAATATCATAAAGCATATATATCATAATCAATAAATATCATAATCAATAAAATGTTGGCAAATTTAACGATTTTGTTTTTTTCTTTAGCACTACTTTTTTTTATAATAGTATACAGCAGTTAATTCTGATATCCACACCAAAAAAAAAAATTCCTGTGCCTGAGTGAAAGTGAAATTTAACATATTCCCAAAAAACAAACTCCTAATACTACTAAATAAATAAATAAATAATTTCTTTATTCCATTTTACGCAAGTAAGTAGTTCACTGCGTCCACCCCTCCGACAGCTCTCTCATGGTGCATTCCAGGAAGCTGCACTCTTCACTGAATTAAATCATCTGACGCGCGCTGTCTCCCTATTCTCGTGTGGAATGAGCCGTTCGAGCCGGTTGCCCGAGCAGCAGCAGCAGCAGCGGCGGCGGCGGCGGCACTGAGGCAGGTTGTTTGAGGACTGAATGTCGTACTGACTTCTGAGGGGACTCGCAGCCGAGACGGGGGACGAGGACAGAGAGGCTGTTAGGATGGCTTCAAACTTCAACGATATAGTGAAGCAGGGCTACGTGAGGATTCGGAGTAAGAAACTGGGGGTGAGTATAGTCAATATCTGCTGGACGTTACTGTGTGGCCAGTAATTTTGGGGCATCTGTAATTAAAAGGGCTTTATGGAGCGCGCGAGAGGAGGAGAACATGCTATCAATGTGCACGAGCAACTCATTCTACTTTTTGTTTTATTCTTAATGACCAGTTATTTCTTTTTCACCATATATTTATTACTCAGTGTATATATTGCTGAAATCCTGTTCTGATGTTATCCATCTGAGCAAGTAGATAATTAGTATACTCATTCATTTGATTATTGCTTGTGCTTTTAGCAAATATGGGTTGTTTAAACAAAACTTGTCACCTTTGTTTTACCATAAACAGAGTATTTGCTTTAAGCAATATTATTTATTTATTTAAATATGGTTTATTTTCAAAGTTATAATTGCCTTGTCTGTTAAATAGATTAAGTTTATTACATTATAAAAAGTTAATCAAGAATCTGCTGTCTTCAGTAGTTTCTTTGCCTATGAGAAGACACATTAGTCAAGTCTACAGATGCAGCATCATCTGTTTATTGTCCTCCTGATTCTGCAGCTGTGAACAGAGTGAGTACTGTAGGTCATCAGGTCTGTGATACAGCAGGTGAATTCATCCAACCAAGAAAGATTCACTTTCTTACGCAATCGTATATAATATGATGTAAACTATGGCAATTATAGTTTTATTGCAGCGTAAGGGGTTTGATGAGGGTTTTACAGCTGAATATATAGTGTATATATTGAAGTTTATTGGCCAAAATTTCTTTTATGAAATTTGTTTTGGTGAATTGTTGCTATCTAGTAATGCAGTATATGCAATACAATATAAATTTCAATATACAATACAGTGCAGTAGAGCATATTATAGACAAGATAGAAACAGAATAAATAGTTATAAGAAATGTATATAATTTCTTCTATCTATCTATCTATCAATCAATCAATATATACACAGTCAAACCAAAATTGATTCAGACACCTTGAACATTTCATTAATTAATACAGTTTATTCACTATAGTTTAAAAAAAAAATGGTAATAAAATATGACAAGATCTCAGAGTTAAACTGTGTCAGAAAAAAATAATTGTGTCAGATAACACTTAAGCAAAAAATGGTCAAGTCAAAGTGTCTGAATAATTTTTGGTTCCAAATTTTTATCAATTTTACTGGTAGTCCACTGTATGAAGAATTTATGGGTATAATATGTCACAGTTTACTTTATTTTGCTATCCTCACTTACATAAATGAACTATAGTGTCCTGCACCCACTAGTAAAAATATATCAAAAATATGAAAAATGTGTGAATAATTTTTGGTTTGACTGCATATATATATATATATGTTATATATTATTATACTGTAAATAAAATGAACAAATAATGAACAGAGTATTTGTCTTAAGTTTGAGACGTGTCTATTTTAGCAATAAAACAAATATAACTGAAAGTTCCATTCAATACTTGATGTCTCAGGGATGTTTAACCAAGATGGTTTGTTTTTTTTCCTAGATATGGGATCTGAGACATGAGATAAAGTGTATTTCCACAGATATTGCTTACTCTAAATGCATTATTTGAAGTGCAGCTTCATATTGCGTGTTGATTTTTATTGGTCATATATAAACTTACCAGCTGCATTTCAGATTCACATTAGCCTGTAAATATACAGTAGTGGTCACATCTCCTTGAAGCTAAAACTGCTCTGTATTGCCACATCTTCTGCATTGTTCTTGCTTGCAGAGCATAGAATTAGCATCTAATAGTACTGTGAAGAAATATAACCCCTCTCATTATTTTTCCATTATGTGCGGTACATCTTCATGGTCACATTTGCCATTAACTGAACTGAATGGATGTTTAGATATTTTTAAAATTTGCTTTGATATCCGTGTAAAACCCTGCCATATGAATTTATAGTTCAACGCACCTGACATTAACTGACCTTCTCACATAGACACAATGCCCTTTGAACCCCCACATACTCCTGCACCTTTGGCATTTTCATATTTGACACATCTGTGTAAAAATATAACCAAACCTTTAGCTATTAAATAAGTATTAGTATAAAAGTTGATGATAACCATCTGATAGAAAAAAGCATAAATGTAAGGTTTAAAATGTTTTTACTGATATTTAAAAAGCCCCTAAACTGGTCTTTATCAGTCGTTTGTATCTATTTGAGTGTAATCTGTTCATCTGATAAAATATGCTGATGAAACAGGCAGCTGCTCTTTTGAAGACTGCTTTAGAGGGAAGGACTACTTGTCTCATCAGTGCTGGCACAGTCTTTTTTTTTTTTTTAGTGCGAGTATCATGTTTTGAACAGCAGGATCAGCTTAGGGTTTCCCTCTGATGTCTCTCTCTGTTCCTCTTGTTTTTCCTTTCCTCTCTTACTCAATCTTCTGAGACCTAGAAATGTAATGCACTTTAAAAACTAAATGGGGTAAAAAAGATACAAATTAAGTTACTTTTTTTGACACTTTCCATGAATAGGGAACGAAACATTTTTCTCCCTCTTTCAGCAAATGATCAAAGTGAATTGAATGCATGTAAATGCTTAACCTCTAGAAAATGTTGATTGTACAACCACAGGAGGTCAATATTAATATGAGCTGTGTTATTTTCTATTTATTTTATTCATCTAAATTAAGCTGTCACTCAGTAGGGGCGAGCTGGGACCAAATATTTGTTTGATCTTTTTTATTTATTTATTTTTTGCAATATCATGGGTAAATGAATGCTTGAGCTTGACGAATACAGTTTTTACTACTTGAGTGTCACAATTTAAAGTAGAGTTAATATACACTACCATTCAGAAGTTTGGGGTCGGCGTACCAAGGCTACATTTATTTGATCATAATTAAAAACATTAATATTCTGAAATATTATTACCATTTAAAATAACAGTTTTCTGTTTTAATCTATTTTAAAATAACAATATATTCCTGTGATGGCAAAGCTGAATTTTATTACAGTCTTCAGTGTCACATGATCCTTCAGAAATCATTCTAATATGCTGATTTGGTGCTCAAGAAATTTTTTTATGATATTAATAATAATTCATTTTTATTAAATATAATACTTTCTTTCAAAAAGTACTTTGCTTCTTAAATGGGGATGGCCAAAATCACTATTTTAAGGGGGTTACAAACATTTAAAGGCACAGTATGTAAATATTTGCCACTAGAGGTCGCTTATTCAAAACAAAGGCGTAGCTTGATGACCCCTTGATTTCGTGGAATCATGGGAGGTTTTGTCTTCACATCTATAGCCGGTGGAAAAGAATCGGGATGGGACTCGGGTAGAAATCATGTTCAAGGATGAGATTATTAACGTTACTGTAATATGAACCAGAGCAGGGCCGAGTGCTGTGCGAGCAGATACTAGGCAGCTGGAGCGATTGATAATGAGAGACGAGCGCGACACACGGATCGAGAGCAGCGGGACGTTTATTATGCCACAGTCACCACTTCCACTTCTTCCGGTCAAGCATATGTGGGGTAAAGCAGCGCTGTTTTATCATATTAGTTACATTTGTGTTGTTGTTATAAAGTTGTTGTAAAGTTGTTATGCCTACTGCAGTAAACCAGATCGATATCAGGCATGGTAAAACATTGTACTCACGGTAAATCAACAAAACGATATTTAAACAATAAGACTTACTGTGTTGAGCTATATAACATGATGAGTTTTCTGTCGTTGAATGTATCCATCCAAACAGTTGCTCACCTGTCTAATAAAACACATAATACACTGAAGCATCTTTGGTGTTTCCATGGTTTCCACAAAATAAAACCGGAAACCGAGGGTAACGCGGGTACTATGTCATTGATAGGCGACGCACAGACACGGTCCGTGTCCTTGTTAAAATTGATTATTTTTCTCGATTTAAACATTCTTGGAAACATTTGGGATAATGTAAGTACACAAGTAAGTACAAAAATCTTACATATTGTGCCTTTAATGTGTTTAAAACTAGGTGCTTTCATGTTTAATTTTGTGATATATAAAAGTTTATCAAACATATCTAATTGCTCTCCCAACAAAAACATTTTGTTGCCTATATTGCTCTACAAAAGGCCAAACTGTACCATATTTAGGGAAAGTGATATTTACACCAACTGTTTGTACAGTATGATGGATCACTTCAGTCAGATTAATTTCTTTCTGCTCAGTAGACAGTGAATGGTATTACTTTACAGGCAGTCAGGACCATGTCCATGTAAACTCTGTCCTTACTGAAATGCCCTTTAACCTTGGATAATTTCACATCTCCTGTTTATGTTGTCTTTGTTGTCCCAGACAGTCAATGCTTATGACACTTACAAACAGCCTTATAATGCATTGTGAATCCATAGAGAATCAACCAGGCTTACCCTGGAGCGGTCGACTTAAAGCGGCCTTTCCTCTCAACACTTCCAGCAGAACTGTAATCTTATTTAAGCTGTTGTTGCAAGCCAGTACTTGACCCATATTTGACAACTGTGTTTTGTCATCTGTCTCTAAACGCACAGGCAGTTTAGTAATGCCAGAGATTAATGTTTAACAGAGATCAGCCTAACACAAGGTTCTGAACAATGAAAGTGTCTAGCAGTAAAGCCCATCTTATAGGTACACATGGTCTCACTCCATATCATGTCATGTCAAAGAGCTGGCAATGTGCAATTTGATATACATTTTAAATGTTTTTAAAATATTTTTCAAAATTGTAAATGAAGATTATTGGAGTAAATTTACTAGCAATTTTTGAGTGAAAGTTCTATACCAAATCTCAAGCCCTGGGTATACGTTTTTTTGTATGCGCACAGTCGAACGCACAGCCTTCATTCGACTCATCAGGCGTTTGCTCAAAACTGCGCATGTGTCAATCTCTCGCCACGAGTTACAACCCATGTAAACATATTTGTATTCTTTCATGCTAGAGTTGTACAAATGAGGGTACTTTCTAACCTCTTCGCACAATCTCTCGTCTTTGTAGGTCTCCATTGTCGCTGTAGCTTGCGTGCGTTCTGGTCTGTTCTGTTTATGCAATTTTTCTTTGACTACCTTGTGAATCGATGCCCCCAGGGCACGGTTGCCACCTTGTGGATAAACGAATTACTGCAAAAACAATTAAATGCACATCTGCGACCTGTGCGCACAAAGTACATGTGGTTACAAAACAAATCTGGCAACGCGAGTACAGTATGTGCGTATTCTTCTGATTACGAAATTTGCGTCACGCGCACAAAGTCTACTTTGACAGGTCCTCAAACACACTGCAGTTGTATCTGAGACCTGGAAGAGCTCATGTTGTTGACATGTCAAGAAGATGCTGTTTTCTGCGCTGTGAAAGCAAAACCACTTTGCATGCACTTCCAAAGGATGAGGACTCAGGCTCGAATTGATACGATAAAACCAATGCCGTTTTTACTGTTCGTATCACTGTGTATCAAGTGATGAGGAAGTCTGTGGAGCTGAAATTCAGATATAGTTATGGGCGTTTCGTTTCTGACATGCACTATAAGCGGTAGACCAATCACAATCTGACCAGTCAGAGCAGAGTAGGCTCTCGGAAAGGAAGGGTTTAGAGAGACTGAATCCTTTATCAAACTGTTTCAGACACTGTGAGAAAAGAGGAGATGCTGCAATGTATGTTATGTTTTTTGACCTTGGATGCATGTAAACATATTTTAGGAAACCTCCAAATCAAAATGAGTTACCTTTAAAATGGCACAATAGGGGCACTTTAAATTATTAAAAATGTAAATTGAAAATGTAAATTTCACATTAGAGTCACAAATTTACATATTTCATTAGTGACCTAGAAATAATGCAGAATCTTAAATATTTATTTTTAATTTATTTATTTTTTTTTTTAAATGTTCAGAATACTAAAAGATTTATTTATTTCCAGGTTTAAATTAGACCCCATTGCAAGTGTCCAGTTTCAACTTTTCAACTCACATACAGGCAAAAATATTAGGTTTGGGCCATTTCAATAAGGAACTATACCTTAAAAGGGAACTATTATGCACTTTTATAAGGTGCATGAACTGTAACACAGATGTGTGTCCACAGTGTGTGTAAACAACCAGCATATAATGGTAAAAATCCATTTTTATAATCCCCATAAATCATAAACAGTCTCTCCAAACTAACAGTTCCAGATTCATTCCAGATTCAGAGCATTTAACAGTAGTAGCATTCAAGTAAGAAATGTATTCTTATTAAAGCTACTAAAGTGATTTAATCAAGAGCAGTGAGTGATTTTTCTGTTATTCTTTTGTTGTTTGGTTCATATTAACAGCATATACAGCAGTAGGTACTGTATATTATGCTGCTGTCACTTTAATACACATACACACACAATTTCTTTCCCTGCTTTTTACGCTCCCAGACATTCCTGACTGTGTTTGTGAACTTTGTGTGTTTTTGACATAACCTTGTGTATATTTGACAGTTTAAGTGCAATAAGACGTGACGAGAAATCACAGGATGCGCTGTTTGACAGCCAGCTTTCTATGGATGTGTGCGCTCAGAAAACCATATATCAGAAGATTAGACTGTTATGGCTTTAAAACGAATGCAAATAATTAACTTTCAGGATGACGAAGAACTGCAATGTCACATGAGCGTGGCTGCGGTAGAGATGATAATCAAAACCAAACAGATGTTTTAGTTTTTGGGAGAGTATCCGAGGCACGAGTTGTACAGGCTCTGCCCTCTTCTGGAAAGCGGGGCGGGGGGCAGCAGCTCATTTGCATTTAAAGATACATGCACGAAAACAGCATGTTTTTCCTTCCACTCAAAAATGGGCATTTACAACATGATATAATAAATGATCTGTGGGGTATTTTGAGCTGAAACTTCACAGACACATTCTTGAGACCCCTGAGACTTATATTACATCTTGTAAAAAGGTGCATAATAGGTCCCCTTAAACATTCAAACCCAAGCTTTGCAAATATTTAACTTCAACTATGTGCTAACTAAACCTGCACACCAATTCTTTTGTGACCACTGATGTACTGTATGGATGCTTAATATCTGACAGCAAATTTGCATAATTCTTTCTAGTGTCTCTTGTGTGCACAGAGCTACATTACATGTTACTATGCCATATACCAATTTTGTTTTCATGTTCATGCTAATAGTGTTTATCCAGCTTTCATCAAATTGATTCAAACAAAGAGCGGAAGATAAATTGGAGGCTCTTATTAGGGCTGATGAATTGCCCCCCACAGCAGCGGAAGCAGCAAATGTTATTCAGAGTGAATAATGCTGCACTATTGTGCCATTTCTCTCGCAGATAAATCTCCTCTCAGTCTTCACTCCAACATTTCACATCATCGATCCCTGCTGTTTTTAATTACAAAACACACTTTTGTTTTGAACAGGAGCAAACATTACCATTAGCTGTCATGGATGTGTGACACAACTGATTGTAGTTTCTTCAATGTTGAGTGAGCCAGTGTTTGTGTCATTTTATGTTCTTGTTCTCACAACACTGAGCAATTATTTATGTATTTTATACAGTTTTCATTCTTTATACTGTCTAGAAGTTAAATAATCTTGAAAGAGCAAAAGGGAAAAAGTGAGGAAAAGCTTTATGCTCTCCTCCTGATGATAGTCAGAAGTCTTTCATCCAAGGTCATTTGAGATCTGCCATTTAGCCAATCATCAGACTGAAACATCCTGTTGAATCTGAAAAGAGCCCTTTATCTTTGATTTTTGCCAACTTCTTAGCTGAGTTCAGACTACTTGACTGAAGCTTGTCACCTTTTCATGTTATAAAGGAAGAGTTCACACAGAGATTCTGTCAATATTTACTCACCCTCATGTCAATTCAAGCTTCTTTTGTAGAACACAAAAGTGAATTTCTGAAGAATACCCTGGATAATTTTTCACTGTAATGAAAGTAAATGAGAAATAGTGATGTCAAGCTCCAAAATGACAAAAAGCCCCACCATAAAAGTACTATAAAAGTAGTCCATAAGACTATATTTCAAGACTTCTAAAGCTATAGCTTTATATGAGGAACATATTGAAATTTAAGTCACTATTCTCTGAAAATCTCGACAATCTTAACAACTCATTGACTATTTAACAACCCACTGAAGGTGAAGTTTATCACTGAATGATGACTTTAATTTTGGACTGTTTGTTGCACAACCAATATGGCAAAAAGTACTGTACCTATATGTTTTCAGATATACAGTCACCGGCCACTTTATTAGGTACACCGTGCTAGTACCGGGTTGGACACCCTTTTGCCTTCAGAACTGCCTTAATTCTTCATAGATTCAACAAGGTGCTGGAAACATTCCTCAGACATTTTGGTCCGTATTGACATGATAGCATCACACAGTTGCTGCAGATTTGTCGGCTACACATCCATTATGCAAATCTCCCGTTCAACCACATCCCAAAGGTCTTGTGACTGTGGAGGCCATTTGAGTATAGTGAACTCATTGTCATGTTTGAAATGATTTGAGCTTTGTGAGATGGCGTGTTATCCTGTTGGAAGTAGCCATCAGAAGATGAGTACAATGTGGTCATAAAGGGATGGACATGGTCAGCAACAATACTCAGGAAGGCTGTGGCATTTGAACAATGCTCAATTGGTACTAAGGGGCCCAAAGTGCGGCAAGAAAATATCCCTCACACCATTACACCACCAGGAGCCTGAACCATTGATACAAGGCAGGATGGGTCCATGCTTTCATGTTGTTTATGTCAAATTCTGACCCTACCATCTGAATGTCGCAGCAGGAATCAAGACTCATCAGACCAGGCAACGTTTTCCCAATCTTCTGTTGTCCAATTTTGGTGATCCAGTGTGAATTGTAGCCTCAGTTTCCTGTTCTCAGCTGAAAGGAGAAGCACTGGTGTGGTCTTCTGCTGCTGTAGCCCATCTGCTTCAAAGTTTGACATGTACGTTCAGAGATGAACTGAACTGCATACCTCGGTTGTAACGAGTGGTTATTTGAGTTACTGTTGCCTTTCTATCAGCTCGAACCAGTCTGGTCATTCTCCTCTGACCTCTGGCATCAACAAGGCAATTTTGCCCACAGAACTGCTGATCACTGCATATTTTCTCTTTTTTGGACCATTTTCTGTAAACACTAGAGATGGTTGTGCGTGAAAATCCCAGTAGATCAGCAGTTTCTGAAGTACTCAAGACTAGCCCGTCTGGCACCAATAACCATGCCACGTTCAAAGTCACTTAAATCACCTTTCTTTCCCATTCTGATGCTCAGTTTGAACTTCAGCAGATCGTCTTGACCATGTCTAAATGCCTAAATGCATTGAGTTGCTGCCATGTGATTGGATGATAAGATCATTTGCGTTAATGAGCAGTTGAACAGGTGTACTTGGCACACAGTGATGCTATCATGTCAATATGGACAAAAATCTCTGAGGAAGGTTTCCAGCACATTGTTGAATCTATTCTGTAAAGAATTCAGGCAGTTCTTTGTATATTGTATATAGGCAGTGCCTCCTCAAAAAAATTGAATGAGAAAATAATCCATAGTACAATGTAAATATTACAAAATATGACATTAAAATGTGTATAAATCACTTGTTTTTCTAAAGTAGCACCGTCCAACAGCGACACCAGCAGGTAAAGTTACAACGGGAGTCCGCGTCTTCCTTGCCTCCCCTGAGCCCATTGAGTTTTAACAAACCCCTTTAAGCGTGTGGGTTTGGTGGTGGGTAATTGAGAATCAATGGGGGAAAGTCATGTGAGAGGCGGCAATGCCTCCATCACACTATGATTGGCTTTGATTGGATATGATTGTTTCATGCGATAAATCCCGCCTCTTGTTCTCGTTCATGTTCCGCGTCCGCAAATCAGTCTGAATGAATAAATGATGGTGTTAATGGGAAGACAAATTAAAAAGTAAACAACTCACCCACTTAAATATCACCACATTGTCACATCAAAATAAAACTTGAAAATATAAAACTTGAAAAAATAAAACTTGTGAGGACTTTGCCTTCTCATTTCAGGACAACACTGCACCAAATGTCTCCACAAGGACGAAAATGACTGGTATTACTATCCTTGTGTGGACATTTAGGCATCACAATGTAGGGTTTTTTTCCAGGGAGAGAGAGAGAGAGAGACACACACACATACACTGTATAGGCATACATATAGTCATTATATACTGTATATTGTATATATTTTCAAACTCAGTATATTTATATTTTTAAAAAATACATTCTGTCTTTACCCATTTATATATATTTTTATATATTTGTATTTATTTACCCATTTGTATATATTTTAAGATTTGAAATCTATTTTCTTGCCCCTTTAAGTACATCTTGTAATATATACTTTGCGATTCTCTTTGTATTATTGTTTCCCACTTCCAAAGCTCTCTGTATCTCAATTTACCAGTCTTATCACATCTGTCCTAATCTGAATGCAAAATCATATTTTCTCTGAGAATATTTCAGAAAAGGAGCGATGATAAAACGGCCAAGTCTTAATTAATGACTAGCATACCCTGTAAAACATAGTTGTATGGTTTCTAGTCTTCAGAGACTTTTTCAATTTGTATGGAAAATTTTCACCTCTGAATGAATGTACCATAGGTCCATTCACCCAGCCGCTGTCTCTTCTAATCATTTGGCACGCATTAATCATGTCTGTGTCTCCTGAGTCTTGCTCATCTCTAGTCGTTCTGCTGTCTAGTGCCTCTTAGCACAGCACAGCACAGTACAGTATGTGCTTTGGGTTAAAGCAACAGCACCCAATCTGGCCAGCCCAGCCCATCTCCAGTCATGCTAGCATGGCCCATTGAACACACTTTTGGGGTTTTGTTTTCCGCAGGGCAATTTTATTTCACTGTTCTATCACTCTTTTTCCCACAGAACATCTCGGTTTTCTTTTTATACCCCCTCCTTCTCTCTCAAGCTGAGAAAGTTCTTGATGCTTCAGGCCTCTGAGAATTTGCTATGTGGACATGCTATCTGCTTTCCTCTGCCAGAAGCGAAAATGTGTTTTTCATGCTATACTTTGTGCTCTCAGATAAACCACAATCCATAGTATAGCTAGACTTTATTCTTTTCCTCATAATTTCATAGGCCGTGTACAGTTATGTGTAGTTAAGACCCTAGTTTAAGGACACTATGTGCCTCTGGACTGCTTCAAAGTTTATTTATGTAAATATGTCTCTGTATTACAAGATAAAATGCAGAAGGCCAGTGATATTTTTTCACTTTTTTTTTTTTTTTGACTAAAATTTTTTCATATTGTCATGTCATATTCATCACTTATAGACTTTTTTTTTTACACCAAATGTAATTTACAGACTGAAGTTTCTCTTTCACATTGAAGCACTTCCTCAGAGCTTGATTCATTTTTGCCAAAATCATGTGATCTATGACATCCAAAGCTTGGTTCACCTGAGAACCATGTGAATGCTTCAGTGTCTGGTTCAAATGGAGCAAAACCCAGTGCGGTTTTCCTTCCTCTTATTCATTTTATTTTGTTTTTGTTTTTGTTTTGTTTTTAACAATAAATACTGTAATTAATATATGAAGAGCTCAGTGTTCATTTGATTATGAAATAATAGTTGAGCTGGGCTGGGTTATGGTTAAAAACAGAGAGATCACAGATTTTATTTATGTATTTGTTTCATTAAAAAAAATAAAAAAATAAGAATCCGCTGCAGGCCACAATGTAGACTGTGCTGAAAAGCTTTGAGTAAGGAACCTTTTTACGATACAGGGGAGAGGAAAGCCTGGGTGCTTCGCAATGCCTTGTTTAACCTTCACTACTTTTTGAGACTCTTTCTGCAGGCTACATTGTTATGCCTGCAGTTGGCGGCAAGTGACTCTCTTTATGAAAGTCATTGAATCATCCAATCAACTGATTTGTTCAAAAACGCTGATTCATTCAGGAATGAAACACTTGAGTGATTCCTTGAATTGTCCACATACCCCATTCTTTCAAACAATGATTCTTCCAGTAACGCCATTACTGTGTGTTGCTCTGAGACAGAAAATGGTTCTTGCTGTGGCTTTGTTTGGAAATATTCATCTGCAGACAGAAACATTGTATTAACAGAGTAACTAGCAATAAAGTGCCTAAGTTACTTAACTTCTTCTACTTATTTATTGAACTTCTTATTTATTGATGTAACGTGTAGTCAAAGATGAAGAAGATAAAAATAGTCTATTTATGATGCAAAATACTCAGGGGATCACGGGAACAACATATGAGAAACTCTAACTACATAAATCATAAATGAGAACCGTCAAGGGATTGAACATAACGAGTATAAATACAAGGCGAACATAATGAAGGACAGCTGCAAATTATAAGTAACCATAGAAACAAACTAGGATATAATCAGTAACCCAGGAAACCGAAACTAAACCGACCAGGGAAACAAGAACTAAAGGAAACAAAACAATATCAAAATATAAGTCCATAACCATGACAATTGAAGCAATCATGTTGTTTTCCCATGCCGATTTTCAGGAACAACAGCCTTCTTGCTCATTTGATACTATTACACAAATTAACTTCTGTATTTTACAGACTGTTATTGATAATGCGTTACGTGCACTTCTAAAGTGACCAGATTTCTGAAATTGAAACCAGAGACATCTCATAGTTCAGTGGTCAAAATATCATGGAAATCTCACTTGTTTTTATCTATGAATTAAAAACAAACAGGGATAATTAATTTTTAAATATTTATTTTTTTGTGAATTGTTGTGGGTTCCATATTAAATAAGTTATATTTAACATTTTCTATTTGTATTTAATATTTTTTTTATTTTCACAAACTGTAAATATACTTTACAGTAATTACAACTTGCACCGGCCAGCTGTAATTCTTTCTACATTTTTTTTTTTTTTTTTTTTTTTTTTTTTTTTACTTTTTACTTCTAAAAAGCACATTGTTAATATCATGCGGTGTTCATTTTTCCTGTCATATTTTTGTCAACAGTATTAGTATTTTAATTATCATCATATCGACTTCATTTGAATTTTTTTTTTTTTTTTTTTTTTTTTTTTAAATAACAAAACTTTCACAAAACCCTTCTTCATTAACTACATAAGGCTGATACAGTTTGTATCTTGCTCCAAGTGCAAAACTCAGTGAAGTGTAGTTTAGCTGACCGAATGTGTACGTGGGAGTTTTCATGCTCTGTTTTAATTGGAGAGCCACTCACTAAGCACCTGATCCCTGCACTAAGTTATGCAAACAGCTTTCCACGAATCCATAATGCTGTCAGTCTTTGGTTTGAAATTTCTCTAAAGCTAAAGCTTGGTATAAGTCCAAATAATCTGTTAAATGTTGTCTGGCCTTTTAAAATGAGTTATTTACAAGCAGAAATGAGTTTTGTGATCATTTTTTTGTTTCTTTTCAGATCCCACAATGGCTTATTTTGGAGATTTGCTGCCCGCTCTGTACCATCAAATCCAGTGTTTACTTAATGGTTGCCCATTCTGCTTTGTCATATCTGCCAGAATGATGAACAGTCCCTCCACACATATATGCCATAGACATTATGTTGAGAAATATCAGTCACCCGCATATAAGTGCAATAGACTATAATGAGCAAAGAGATGGCTGCTGAGCCAAATCTTTTTTTTTTTTTTTTCTTTGATGAATATAAAGCGTTTTATTGGACAGTGGAATGAATTCTGCCTTTTATTAGGCACAATTTTTGGCAAAAACATTTTTTTTCCAGAGAAATTTATTGGCAATAGTAGGAGATGCAGGGAAGACAAATGGCCTGGACAGTAAAGACAACATGTAATTTATGGGAACATTGCCTGGAACAAAATTATATGTCATGAATATGATGAAATATATTCCCTGAAACGGAGATTCATATAAGATTGTGAATTTGTAGGCTACTGTGGTTCTTCTTGATAAAAGCTTCCTTTCAGGTCTACATGACCTTTCTGTTCCATTAGGGGTTCTTGAGCCGCAAATTTCTGACCACAGTCCTTCATTCACAGTATGACAATTGAATGATTGCAGTGAATGATCTCCTTTTGTCATCCATTGGTTAGTTTTCAGAATGTTTCTGTAGACACTTGGCTTTGATTTCCTTTTGAAACCAGGCTGTTATGCATGGGTTATCCTGAATTATGGATCAAATCCATTCTTTTAGAGAAAAGTGAGTATAAAAATAAGCATGTAATGACACAGAATAGATATTTCTGTGTGCACTGGTGCATTTAAGTGCTTCAGGTCTCTGCTAATCTGCGTCACATAGGTCTCTCACTAGATTAATACTCTTACCATGAATTAATGTGTGTGTGTGTGTGTGTATGTATGTGTGTGTGTGTGTATATGTATATATATATATATATATATATATATATATATATATATATATATATATAATACACTATATTGGCAAAAGTTTTGGGACGCCTGCCTTTACGTGCACATAAACTTTAATGACATCACATTCTTAATCCGTAGGGTTTAATATGGAGTGCACCCTTTGCAGCTATAACAGCCTCAACTCTTCTGGGAAGGCTTTCCACAAGGTTTTGGAGTGTGTTTATGGGAATTTTTGACCATTCTTTTTAGAAGCGCATTTGTGAGGTCAGGCAGTGATGTTGGCGAGAAGGCCTGGCTCGCAGTCTCCACTCTAATTCATCCCAAAGGTGTTCTGTCAGGTTGAGGTCAGGACTCTGTGCAGGCCAGTCAAGTTCCTCCACACCAAACTCGCTCATCCATGTCTTTATGGACCTTGCTTTGTGCACTGGTGCGCAATTATGTTGGAACAGGAAGGGGCCATCCCCAAACTGTTCCCATGAAGTTGGGAGCATGAATTTGTCCAGAATGTCTTGGTATGCTGAAGCATTAAGAGTTCCTTTTACTGGAACTAAGGGGCCAAGCCCAACCCCTGAAAAACAACCGCACACCATAATCCCCCCTCCACCAAACTTTACACTTGGCACGATGCAGTCAGGCAAGTACCGTTCTCCTGGCAACCGCCAAACCCAGACTCGTCCATGGGATTGCCAGACAGAGAAGCGTGATTCGTCACTCCAGAGAACACGTCTCCACTGCTCTAGAGTCCAGTGGCGGCGTGCTTTACACCACTGCATCTGACGCTTTGCATTGCACTTGGTGATGTAAGGCTTGGATGCAGCTGCTTGGCCATGGAAACCCATTCAATAAAGCTCTCTACGCACTGTTCTTGAGCTAATCTGAAGGCCACACAAAGTTTGGAGGTCTGTAGCTATTGACTCTGCAGAAAGTTAGCGACTTCTGTGCACTGTGCACCTCAGCATGCGCTGACCCCGCTCTGTGATTTTACGTGGCCTACCACTTTGTGGCTGAGTTGCTGTTGTTCCCAATTGCTTCCACTTTGTTATGATACCACTAACAGTTGACCGTGGAATATTTAGTAGTGAGGAAATTTCACGAATGGACTTATTGCACAGGTGGCAACCTATCACGGTACCACGCTTGAATTCACTGAGCTCCTGAGAGCGACCCATTCTTTCACAAATGTTTGTAGAAGCAGTCTGCATGCCTAGGTGCTTGATTTAATACACCTGTGGGCATGGAAGTGATTAGAACACCTGAATGATTTGGAGGGGTGTCCCAATACTTTTGGCTATATAGTG
This sequence comes from Mylopharyngodon piceus, assembly GCA_039654765.1. Taxonomy (NCBI): domain Eukaryota; kingdom Metazoa; phylum Chordata; class Actinopteri; order Cypriniformes; family Xenocyprididae; genus Mylopharyngodon; species Mylopharyngodon piceus. The sequence goes on along the minus strand of CM077444.1, from coordinate 14,476,002 downwards.
TGTGTGTGTGTGTGTGTGTATATATATATATATATATATATATATATACACGCACACACTATATTGCCAAAAGTATTGGGACACCCAATAGATAGATAGATAGATAAATAGATAGATAGATAGATATGACATGCACCTGACTTTCTGAAAGGACCTCTTCTCGGAAGAGTCTTCAAACAATAACCCTGCATTAATCCTGTTTGTTTACCAATGCAGGTGCTTGAGTGCACGTGCTTAGCCTTGTTGATTAGTCCAAAAATAGCAAACCAGCAGTGTCCCCAAACTCCACTTCATTATTCTCCACTGATCGTGTTGTCATGTGGGAGATGGTTGTCACGGTGGCGTGAAGGTAAACAAGTTAAACTGACAGAAAATCAAAGCATCCTTGAGTTTCTCAACCATGTGTCTAAATAAGATAGAGCTTTGCTCATGAATAACTCAGAGAGCCTTTGAAAATACAATCAGACCCTAAACCAATTCTTTTATTTTGCTGAATTACAGACTCATTCTATTTTAATCACTATTTTATTTCAAAACACTGACTCAAATTACTTGTGTATAGCATTTTCAATGTAAGAAAATATATGATTAATTAAATAAATATTTGAAATATGTTTTTTACGCAAGTGCTCAGTTCCAGATAGGGATGTGCAAAATTATATAATTGACTAGTAAGTGTGTTGTCTGAAAGACTAGTGAGTTGAATAAAAGGTCTTAAGCATAGGGTGTCCATGTTCATGGAGGTTTGAAATTGTGATTTTCAAGACCTATAGAAGTCATAAAATTTGAAGGTTTCAGTAGTCTTCTGGAACAAATGCACTTACTATAACAACTCTTTCTCTTCTGCATTTTACTTCTGCTTGTTTACTAGTCTATCACTTGAAACTTGAAACCTGACATTGTGTATGAAAATTGCTGGTGATGTTCCTCATTTGTAAATCACTTCGCATTAAAGCCTCTGCTTAATCAATGAAAGTGTAGTTAACTAGAATTTTTTTTCTAGTTAAATAATTCATTGGCTACAAATGCTTTTTAGTGTTAATGTTTTCAGTGCTTTTGCATTCTCTTGCAGAACTTTTGTGCTTTTGCGTTGCCCGGTGCCCCCTCAGTTTCAATTTGTGGGGACAAATTCCTCCACCCCTGAAATGCAATTGATTTTAAGCCTTTGACGCATAAAATCACACCGGTGTTATTAGAACGTTAAGTGCCTCACTGCTAAACGTGCTTTCATGCTGACGTGTGCTCAGCACTTTTCATATTTCACAACTATTCAGTGTTTTCAGCCACATAATATTTATTTGATTTAAATATACACTTAAATGAAGTACTAGGCTATATAAAAAAAGACATTTATAGTTTGTTAAATTCAAATTCCATACACTGATGTCTATGGAAGCTGCAATAATCCCTTCAATTATAATTTGACAGTGTTTTATTCATATCAGATGTTGTGTATGAAACAATAAAGTTTCTCTACGCTATTCTTCTCCCAGTTCACTGGCCATTTACTTTTATGTATTTCAGGGAAAAATGGATGAGTTTACATGATGTAAATCCGATAGAACCTCTGAATTGAGTGCAAATTCAGTGAAATGAGTGCAAACTCATCGCACGTTACATGAAGTGATGTGACATGTAGCCAAGTATGGTAACCCCTCCTTGGAATTTGTATTATATCAACTAACATGATCATTATAAAGGTGTTTAATCGACAAAACACATTAACTTCCACATTTTTTACAATCGGAATATATCATATAATTATAGTTAATAAGTGAATATTTTGAATAAAAAAGGAAAAACGAAATAAACGTGATACACACCTGTCATAGTGTGTCTGCATGATGCGTCGCCAAGGAATAATAGCTGTTCTAAAATAATGTTTTAAAATAGCGGTCGCCTTAAACTCACGCTGGGGGCTCAGCTATAATATAGAGCCCCTACAATATAGATACCCCCTCCCCCTCCACCCCGCGACATGGCCCCCTCCAGAATTATGAATGCCCCCCCAGTTCGTGTGTGACTGGCGCCAGCTCTGGCGTTGCCCCAAGAAACTTTGTGTTTGCTTGTGAAATATATTTTGTTCCCCCAAGAAACTTTCCGTTTACTCACAATACTTTTGTGTTCCCCAAAGAAACATTGTGTTGTCTCGCAAAATGTTTTCATGTCCACAAGAAACTTTTCATTTGCACGCTAGTTTTTGCATTCCTCTGAGAAACTTTGTTCTTTTGCCAAACGTTTGCGTTCCCCCAATAAACTTTGCGTTTTGACACAAAACTTTTGTGTTCCCCCAGAAACTTTTTTTTTTTTGGCGTTTCTTCGAAGTTTTGCGAGCGAACACAAAGGCATTAAAATATTATTTAATGTAAATATAATGTATTTTACCATACAAACTAACTAACAGCACTCTGTCAGCATTCAAATTAAATTTTAGCAGCTTAAAGGCACAATATGTAATTTTCGCCGCTAGAGGTCGCTTATTCAAAACAAAGGCGTAGCTTGATGACGCCGCGAATGAGTGTGGATTCATGGGAGTTGTCATCTTCACCTCCACTGATGGAAAGGAATCCGATGGACTCGGGAAGAAATCATGTTAATGGCTGAGTCAATGTATTAAAGATTTATTTACCTTAGCCGTGGGAGCAGAACGAGGTTTCTGAAGCGAATGTTAATGAAAGAGACCTCCACAACAAACACCGGTCTCGAGTGGAGCTTTTATTATGCCTATGCTGCAGTCGGCCGCTTCCGTTCTTTTCGTTGCGTACTGGATGACTTGTGTTGCTAATTTTGGTAAATTACATGCAATTAATTTTAAAATACACTGCTCAAAAAAATTAAAGGAACACTTTTTAATCAGAATAGCATCAAGTCAGTTAAACTCCTAGGATATTGATCTGGTCAGTTAAGTAGCAGAGGGGGTTGTTAATCAGTTTCAGCTGCTTTGGTGTTAATGAAATTAACAACAGGTGCACTAGATGGGCAACAATGAGATGACCCCCAAAACATGAATGGTTTTACAGGTGGAGGCCACTGACATTTTTTTTCTCTACTCATCTTTTCTGACTGTTTTTCACTAGTTTTGCATTTGGCTAGGGTCAGTGTCACTACTGGTAGCATGAGGCGATACCTGGACCCTACAGAGGTTGCACAGGCAGACCAAATCCTCCAGTATGGCACATCAATACGTGCCATTGCCAGAAGGTTTGCTGTGTCTCCCAGCACAGTCTCAAGAGAATGGAGGAGATTGGCAGTTACTCTAGAAGAGCTGGACAGGGCCGTAGAAGGTCCTTAACCCATCAGCAGGGCCGGTATTTGCTCCTTTGTGCAAGGAGGAACAGGATGAGCACTGCCAGAGCCATACAAAATGACCTCCAGTAGGCCACTGGTGTGAATGTCTCTGACCAAACAATCAGAAACAGACTTCATGAGGGTGGCCTGAGGGCTTGACGTCCTCTAGTGGGCCCTGTGCTCACTGCCCGGCACCGTGGAGCTCGATTGGCATTTGCCACTGGCGCCCTGTGCTTTTCACAGATGAGAGTGGCCCCCACGCTCGCCTGAGCTAAATCCAATAGAACACCTCTGGGACATTATGTTTCGGTCCATCCGATGCCGCCAGGTTGCACCTCAGACTGTCCAGGAGCTCAGTGATGCCCTGGTCCACATCTTGGAGGAAATACCCCAGGACACCATCCGTCATCTCATTAGGAGCATGCTCCGACGTTGTCAAGCATGCATACAAGCATGTGGGGGCCATACAAACTACTGAGTACCATTTTGAGTTGCTGCAATGAAATTTCAGCAAAATGGACTAGCCTGCTACATCATTTTTTCACTTTGATTTTCGGGATGTCTTTGAATTCAGTCCTCTGTAGGTTGATAATTTTCATTTCCATCAAACGATGTGGCATCCTTTCATTCCTAACACATTACCCAGTCAGTATAGATATCCAGCATGATATTTTTCCCCATTGAGATCTGATGTGTTTTCAAAGTGTTCCTTTAATTTTTTTGAGCAGTGTATATTGTATGATGGAGAAAGCCCTCTCTGATTATGCTATGTTAGCCACTTGACAAAATAGTGTTGTCTCTGAGGTACAAACATTGTACTCATGGTAAATCAAGAAAAAAAGCGATTCAAACGAAAAGACTAACTGTGTTGAGCTATATAACAATAGTTTTCTGTTGATAAATTGTTGCTCCAAACTGTTGCTCACCTGTCCAATAAAACACATAATATATTAAAGTGTCTTTTGTATTTCCATGGTTTCTACGAAAGGAAATCGAGGGTAACATGGATACGACGTCATTCACAGGCGACGCAAGGACATGGTCCGTGTCCTGGTTAAAATTGCTGATTTCTCTGGATTTAAACATTGTTTGGGATAATGTAAATACACAAGACAACAAAATATTTAACATTGTTCTAGTGGTTTTTGGATATTTTAATCTAAAAATCATACATATTGTGCCTTTAAACAATGATTTGACCATTATGACCCAACTACAACATTAAAAGATTTTCTAAATAATTTTTTCAGACATTGAATGCCTGTGGGTTATTATTATACATTCTGTCAAAGTTTAGACATGCTTTCATGCAATTAATTTCTTTTGGAGAAATAGCTTAATTTGTTTCCACCGTCCCAGTGCACTGCAGAGAGCTTGATATGGTTCATGGATACGCCTTCACTTCCTCCTTGGCTACTGAACTCTTTAGCTCCTTCCAAGTGATTGTTGGCCTCTCTGTGGCATCTCTCACAAATCTCCTACTTGTTCAGTTGGAGGGCTTTGACAGATGACCTTTTCTAGACAGTTTCTGGGTGGTTTGCTGCATCTTCCATCTGATAATTGACAATTCAACCAACAGTGTCCACTGAAACTGACGAAATCCTGTATGTGTCCCACCCCCAGGTTATTCATGTGTGGTATATGCATCTCTAAAAAAAGCCTGAGGTGGCGTGTTTGTTTATTTGATTATTCCTTTTTTATATTTTATTATGGCATATAGATCATCCAGCTTGACAGTTCTGTGCATAGCGTAGTGTTTCCAGGTCTGTATTTGTTCCTGGGCAGATTTGTGGATTGCACAGCTTTTGTATGAGAACCCCATAATAGAAGCAGTGGATAAAAGAAATGATTCCATAGGCAAGCGACCGTGCATGATTAAAAAAATGAAATCCCCCATTAGAGAAATGGGATGAGAGTATATGGTAGTTATCCGGCTTACAGTCTCAGACGGCACACCCACAGACTATTCACAGACTGTCTGATGCATCTTGCACTCAAAAATACCTAACTGCCTGGAATAGTCTGATTGGCTGACTTCTATTCAGTTTCAGGGTGCACAAAGGAAATGGAAACAGAGTGATTTTTACAAGGTCCCAGACTGCTACAGTGAATGCTTCTGAGAAGGAGCTAGTGACTGGAAAGTGTGAGAGGTTTGTGGTATTCAATCTTTGGACTCACAAGCAAAAATTTGCATTTTAGCTATCCTTGGCACGTTCATAAGGGGAATAGCACTGTCCATTTCACATGCAAATTGTTGAATCGGTTGATTACAGTTCACAACGTGATTCTCTCTGAATAATTCTTTCACAAATCGAGATTTAATAATTCTTTCACAAATCAAGCTGATCTTAGGTTCAGCGTACTGACTTTGATCCAGTTTCAGTGGTTAACAGCCCACTGGAGTGATAAATTATCAGTGAAATATAATTTAAATTTTGGTCTCTCCATCATTATGTTGCTATTGAGTCATAAGTACTACTTTTATGGTGTTTTTGCATTCTTTTTGAAGCTTGAAAGCTCCAGTGCCCACTGTAATTACATTAAAAACATAGAGTAGTACAATATTAAAAATTCTCTTTTGTGATCTTTGCAAGAAAGAAAGTCAAAAAGGTGTGTAAATAATTACAGATTTTTTTTTTTTTTTGGTGAGCTTTACCTTTAAGGAAACATTAGGGCTTTTCACACTGTGCTTAACCCCGGGATATCGTCAGTCTAAACACTGCTTTTATGCCTGGGTAAAGGAGCGTTTCACTCTTGTAATTTAGATGCGGGGTTAGCACTGCTTTTGCGGTGTTAACCCCGCATTGTGGTGCCAAACCTGTACAGTGTGAAACGATGCGGTGTTAGAATGTTACAACTAGATGCTTAGCAACCGACAACCAATCGCATGCCTTATATTCACGTGCTTTGGGCAGACGTAATATGTGTAATATGAGGTCGCGCAATGCTAGAGCCTTTATGTAAATAGGTCATGTGCTGCTTTTGTCCAGTCAGTAACAGGTTTAGGAATGTGCAATGTGAAACGGCAGCTTATGAAAATACCCAGGATTAACTGTTAACCCCGGGTATATTATGAGCAGTGTGAAACATGAATAAAGATAACTCAGGATTCCATTTACCCAGGTTTAGAATGACCCAGAGTTAACTATTTTAAGTGTGAAAAGCCCTATTGTGGGATGTCTGCTGTTATTAACAAGATGTACAAACCTTCAAAAGTTTAGGGTCAGTAAGATTTTTTTTTTTTTTTGACAGAAATTTGTACTTTTTAGTTAGCAAGGATGCATTAAATGAAATAAAAGTTGCAGTAAAGACATTTATGTTACAAAAGATTTCTCTTTCATATAAATGCTGTTCTTTCTATTTATCAAAGAGCTCAACATTGATAATAATAAGAAATATTTTTTTGAACATCAGATCAGCATATTAGAATGATTTCTGAAGGATCATGTGACACTGAAGACTAAAGTAGTGGCTGCTGAAAATTCTTTGCCATCACAGACACAATATTACTGTTTTTACTGTATTTTTGATAAAAACCAAATGTAGCCCTGGAGCACAAGAGACTTACAGAAGTTTTATAAACCATTACTGATCTTACCAAACCAAAGATTTGGTACCGAAACTTAAAAATGAATTGAAAAGCTTCTAACCTTAATATTTAATAACGGTAGATTTTAATGCTTGCATATGGATGTTTTTAGTATCCGAATAATCCCCGCTGCCGCTGCTTCACTTTAAGATGAGAAAACTTGACCTACATATTGTTTCAACATTATTTTGCAGCTATTTTGGTAATGTACTAGTATATTTGCAGAGCTCAGGCAGGCGGTTAGACCTGCCTCAAACCTGACATTTTAACTAATGTTCTTCACAAAAGGTTAGAGTGACCTACATGCTCCATGTGGAGTTTTCTCTCTCCCCTCCTCTTTCTCCTTGCACCTGAATGAAATGATGCCTTAAGTGTTAGAACGCACAAAAAACGAAGTGTTAATTATTCAGGATTTAATTTAAGTGACTGACGTTAAAAAAGAGAGTAACTTGACGTTGATAGCAACAGCGTCATTCAACAGTTTAATTAGCCCTATAGAGGGAACATATGAAGTGTATTACAGAACTTTCTGTTCCTGATATGAAACAGGGATGCGGCGGCTCTGATAACCCAAATGTTTGTGAGTCATCAGCACCTGCTGAATGTCACCTGAATTCTATTTCCTCCTGCAGCTCTCAGATCTGTTGGCTGCAGTAACAGGGAAAGCGGCATGGGTGCTCTGCTGGACCGAATATGTGCAAGAGAAATAAGTAAATAGAGTGTTATGCTAATGCTATAAGCCAAGAATGTCTCTCTCTGCCCCTCCTGCACTATGCTGGACACTGGTTCTTGCTGGCAGTGTTATCATCCATGCAGATCTTTGAAAGGCTAGGCTTTGGATTAGCCCTATGCTGACACAGCTTGACCTTGTTGGGTTGTGTGTGTGCATCTCTTTGATATGTGAAAGTGTGTGGCTCTCTCGGTGTGTGTGTGCGCCAGCGGTGCTTTCATCTAGGAGTTAAGGAAGGCAGTGTCTGTTCAAAAAAAAAAAAAAAAATCAGTGTAATACATAATAATAATCCAAAAAAAGTAATAATAATTTATGAATTTATTATTATTATTATTAGCTAAACAACAGTTATGTAGTAGTAACAAATCAACGTTAAAAGAAATGACACAACAAATATGTTTAAAAAGTTTGGACTTTTACTATATTACGTTTGCTTATTAATACTGTAAAGTAAACAGTTTTCCAAGCCTTTAACCTGGAATTTACATTAGACTAAAGCCCAGAGAGGAGACCTTGCCTCCTCATTTCACAAGTCCACCACACGCCACTGGTTTGTGTGTCACTTTGCCATATGTCATTAACTCCATATTACATTTCTGGACTTGGGTGGAAGCCCATGGATATTTTATTAAAGAGCGTCCGTGCATGGGAAATGAGCTGGCGCTATACTGTGATTACTTGCTACTGGGGCAACGATGTGTTTCACTTTCGGAATGCCCCAGATAGTGTAATCTATGATTAACCAGGAAGAAGTTTCACTTTCCTAGGAGCAATTGTTGTCACTGAGCAAATGAATAAATTAAATGATGTCTACACCCAAGACGCATCAACCTAAAATGGGATTGCAGACAGTGGGAATAGAATCTAACCCAGGGCACAACATTAAACTTTTACACATACTTGTTTTACTGGCAAAGTAAAACTGATGGTTTACCTGCCTAACAGCTATAAAGGGCTAGTTCACCCAAGAATGAAAATTCTGTCATGATTTTAAATCTATATTTATATAGTTTAAAGCTATGAGCAATGATTCGGCCGTAGGTCATCACAGTGTGCTGATATATGGCTACGAGTGTGATATTGCGTTATACAACAGTATGATGGCACACGTGTGAAAATAAATAAGAAATAACAATGGAGTATCTTTAAAACCCTCTTTTGTGCAGAACTACTTCCTTCCGCCACAGATTCAAATCTCAAGTTGACAGTTTGACCAAGGCTCCGTTAATAATTATAAAATGTCACTTTAGAACTAGTAGGAAGGAATGTTGAGTCCCTCCATTGAAACTCATTGTATTTTGTACAGTATTAGAGAGAGAGAGAGAGCGAGCCTGAGTGAGCATTACCTGTGTCTGATATAACATTCATTCTTCAGGTTGATGTCCATAATATTATATCCATTATAAAAATACGTTTGAATGTCCGCTGAGGAAAGCGATCTTTGTATTTGTCCTTTTTACAGTTAAGGGAATTTTCACAGCACTAAAACAATGTTCTTTATTTACGAAAGTCCTTTTCAATTTAAAAGTCTCTTGCAACTGACTTATTCACTCGTAGAGTGTGCCACCATCTAATGGCGTATTAATGTAACTTTCACTCAATCCATATTATGCTCTAATGGACCCTTTCTCAATATCAAATACAACAAATTATTTATATAAAATAATATTTATTGAACACTATTTAAATGACCAACAATAGCCATTATAAATGGCAATAGGAAATAAACACAATTGTACAATTCAGTCAAACGTACAAAAGCAGTGCTCTACAGGATGTATGTTAAATAGCCTTAATATTAAATTATTAAATTTAACATAGACCAATTCGATTTGCTCTGGAACAAATAATGGGTTAATAAGACCAAAGATTGCCCGTTTTATGTACCCAAAATGAATTATATCTCATGTTTAACCACTATAAGAGACAGCAGCAAATCCCCGAAGCACTGGCCGAGATGAAGCTGTTCTTGGCGGGTACACGAGCACTGAACAGCCGCTGACGGCCTGGAGCTCGCATCTCCGAAAACGTCTAAACAAATTGTAAAATAGGCGCTATGATTAAATATGAGTCACATATTTCAGGTCTAAACAACTACATTCTCAGTAACACTTTATTTTAGTGCCGTAGTTACACGTTACTACATGTACTTACTATAGTAATAACAGTAAATTATGCATAATTACAAGTAACTAACTCTAAACCTAAACCTAACCCTAACTGTAACTCTATAGTAAGTACATGTAGTTAATTAATAGTACTCAGTACTTATTTGAGTAATTACAATGTAACTACGGCACTGTAAAATAAAGTGTAACCACATTCTCCCCTAAAAAACTCTTAAAACTACAGTTCATGATACAGCAAGTGAAGTATTTGTAAAAAATACGATGGATTTGCTCGGCCGCCATGAGAGTCGCTTCAAACGGAGTGATACAAACGGTGAAAAGGTATGAGTGCTGTTATCACTAGAATATCGCACGGCTCTCAGCCAATCAGATTCGAGAACCAGAAGGAACTGTGTGTGTGTGTGTGTGTGTGTGTGTGTGTATATATATATATATATATAAGCATGTATGAAAATTACTAAAACAACCTAAAATTAAAATGGACACTCAAAATATAAAAATGACAGCTAATTCAAAAATGTATAAATACTATATATAGTATATAAGTAAAATTGGGCTTGTCCCAGACAAGTATTAATGTAAAGCCCTGATATCTCATATGTTGCCACTCTTGAGTGTAAAAGTCAAATAAATGCTTTATCAGAATGCAAACTGAAGTCTGGATGTGATTGCAGTAATGATGGCCTTAGCAAACCGCTCGTCCAGATAACAAATCAAATCATAGCATCCTCTACAGCTCTGTCCCAAAACAGCTTGGCAATCATGTCAAAAGGAGCCCTTTTTGTTTGGAAAATGTTACTCACAGTGTCAGGATATTCCCAAACAACATCAGTACTCATCAGTCTTGCAGCTTCATTCTTCACGGTTTCTCAAAATCAGCAGAAATTGCTTTGTGTGTGTGTGTGTGTGTGTGTTTAGCAATTCTCTTGTAGCTTTAATGTATATTCATGTGCCTTTGCAGATGACCTGTATTTACACAGGATTCATTTACAGTTTACATTTACAGTTATTAGCATAATGTCTGTGGTTTATGTACTTATGCTGATGGGATTAAGATCTTTGTAGTAATTAATAAAGTGGGAGTTTCTATTGTCTGTATGTGGACGTTACAGAAAGTCATTTGTGCAGCGTGAAACCCATTGAAATGAACAAAACATATACAGTATACACTACTGTTCAAAAGTTTGGTATTTTTTTTAAAAGAAAGTAATATATTTATTCAGCAAGGACACATTGAATTGATCAACAGTGACAGTAAAGACATTTATAATGTTACCAAAAATGTATATTTCAAATAAAGGCTGTTTTTTTAACTTTCAATTAATCGCGGTTTCCATAAAATATTAAGCAGCTATTAAACTGTTTTCAACACCGAAAATAATGATTAAAAAATGTTTCTTCTGCACCAAATAAGCATATCAGAATGATTTCTGAAGGATCATGTGACTGGAGTAATTTTTATCAAATAAATACAGCCTTGATGATCATAGGAAGACTTCTTTCAAAAACATGTAAAATATTTTACAGATCCCAAACTTTTAACCGGTAGTGTAGAATAATCAAAAAGCCCTCAAAAGTAGTGTACCAAGCATAAAAAGATGTGTTGCACATGTTGTCTTCTTAGAGCCCCACTTCTGTCACTTTCTGTGGACCTACTGTCACTGTAAATGATTTTTTCTCATCTTGACACGTCTGATGACAACCTAAGGGAATTTTCTACAAATGTTTGCTTTGAAAACTGATTATAATAATTTGTTTTCAAGTCACACGGTAGTGTACAGTGTATTTAAACCGTGTATTCAGTCTGTTCAGATCAGTCTGGGCTTTACAGTTCAGAATCATCTGAAAAAGCAAGTTATGGTAGTGTTGATTGTCTTTGTCTCTTGCCCTCTCTGGGTGTAGAGTGAGTATGATAGCAGTGTCTTATAAGTAATCAGATAACTTTCTCCGCTAGCAGCTGGTGGTTTGTGGATCACAGCAGACACTGATTTTATTAGAGAGGTGAAACGTCAGACAGTGGAGCCTCCAAGGTGGCTCACATCATCTTGCTGGCACATGAAAAGGTCAGCCGTCTCTCTGACTGAGCTGCATTGTCTTTTGATCAGCCAATGTCATAAACGCAAACATTCCTGCATTTTTACAGGGTTATGGTAGCATTGATTTGCTTTGGGGCTCATATCTGAATTCTCTGCCTTTAGGTGAACTCTTGATTCAGTTCATATTTTCATATTTTCTATGGCTACATTAGTACATGCATATAACGGGTGTGATTCTGTGATTAACCCCCTGGAGTCGGCGGTCGCGCCGGCGATACCACCTTGCTTTTTTTCTTATCAGTATGAAAGAGACTCAAAATACTCCTTCACTTTTGCACATACAATTAAGAGTTATACTCCATTTTAATCTGTGAAATATCTTCTTTTAATTGTGTACGCTCAGAGTAAAAACAAAATGTTGTGCTTTTTGCAAAATAAAGAAAACTAACATGATGCGTGATCAATCGTCTCCCTCTGAACGAAGTCCATTCTGATAGTCCTCAGAAAATGAACTGTAACTTAGTGAATACTAATCACAAAAAAATGAGACTTATGTCTAAAGAAACGTTGAAATGTCAGGTTTTAAATCGTGTAAGTCAAATTGAAAACAAATATTCTCTGTTTATGTAATCTGTATGAAAAGAGAGAGATTCAAGTCGTTTGCGAGTCAGCTCATTATCCACTAATTCGGCCACGCCCACGGAGCTCACGCTCTATTCAGACGCAAATTCTGAGGCAATACATGTATACATCGTCACAATCGTGTATTTATTATCAAAAGTGTCTATCTGCATGTTATAGCCATGGTTATAGAGATCTCTGGAAGCCTCTGTTAGTTCCTGGAATGTCACATGGTATGCCTGTTATTCACCAGAGTCATTTGTGTACTAAATGTGCACAGAGCGCCCTCTGGCTGCAAGTATGAATTGAAAACACAGTATCCAGCGCTCATAGTGATGACAATAAATATTGAATAAATATTACTCCTCTGTATAGAAAATTGACATAAACATATGAGAATCCATCAATATTTCTCCAAATGTGCATGCTTTTAAGCTAAAAGCCCTGATGGATGTTGTTTTGTCAAAGGTAATGACTTTGTTTTTCATATTCATAACTCCTGATGCATATTAACAAATTACGGTCACTATAAGATTTTAAGAGTAAAACAGAGGTCAAAATGTGAAGCTTGAGTCTTAGATCTTTTTAATGATGTTTAGTTTGTCAACTGCACATTAACATTTAGGCTATGAAATATAACAAATATAATAGCCTATATGAAATGCCATAGAGGTAACATGAATGTTCAGACACTTTGCATCACAGAAATACATTATATTTTAAAGTATATTAAAATAGAAAACCATTATTTTAAATTGTAATAATATTTCAGAGTATTGCTGTTTTTTCTGTATTTTTGATATACAGCATGATGAGCATGAGACTTCTATTATAAAACATTATAATAGTAATGCGTCCAATCTTTTGACTGTTACTGTAATTTAAACTATAATAGGCCTATACAAAATTTTCTTTACATGATGTGCAATAATACGTGCATGCATGAGATCACAAAAATCATGTTTTTTTTTTTTTGTCAAGAGTGGACATTATATTAACATTAATACTGTTATCAGCATGATCACAGAGGGTTTTTTCACATAGCCTACCTGACTGAAAGGGCTCATTATGCTGGTCATTATGCAGGTCATTATGTGGCTCCATGCATACTGTGTTTCTTGACAAAAAGTGTCTTACAAAATTTAAATCAATATATTGTTTTATATGAACGAGTAGGCAGGATAATTTTTACATCATTTTGAAGCAAAAACTTTAGTCTACAACCTCCAATACCCAGAAGTCTTGTGAACACATATTTTGTATTTATTTTGTGGCCTTGTTTTTTCAATAACCACGCATAAATGTTATTCCTTCAAAAATACAAACATGTACATACATGTTCCTCACATATTATGGTAGCCTAGTTCGTGCTGAATACAGTGTAATAACACTTTTGTCAGGGCATGTCAAAACTTCTCCAGGGCCCCAAAAATCCTCAGACCCCAGAGGGTTAACAACAGCTGCAGGAGTGAATACTTTTTTCTTTTATAAAAGGGATAGTTCATCCCAAAAATGAAAATTAAGTCATAACAAATGGTGTTTACTTCCATTTCTGCAAAAGGTAACACCCCTTGAAATCGAGTGTTTTTCCCAGAGAGTGAAAATGAGGATGAAAAATTCTCATTTATACAAATATTGGACCTTTTTCGATCCAAACAACCTGCAAACTTAATAAAATAACCTGAAGAAACATAATATAAAAAGCTGAAACTGCATTTCATGACCCCTTTAAGACAGTCACTTGTTTTGTTTCTGATTGAATCTATGGTTTTGAGTGATTCAGTTGAATGAATGATTAAATTATTCACTCATTAAAGGGTTAGTTCACCCAAAAATGAAAATAATGTAATTTATTACTCACCCTCATGTCGTTCTACAGCCATAAGACCTTCGTTCATCTTTGGAACACAAATTAAGATATTGTTGATGAAATCCGATGGCTCATGTGAGGCCTCTATTGAGAGCAAAGCCATTGAAACTCTCAAGATCCATAAATCCATTATTTTGTTTTTTTGTGCACCAAAAAAACAAAATGACTTTTCAACAATATATAGTGATGGGCCGATTTCAAAACACTGATTCAGAGCTTTACGAATCGAATCAGTGGATCGGAGCGCCAAAGTCACGTGATTTCAGCAGTTTAGCCGTTTGATAGGAGATCCGAATCACTAATTCGAAACAAAAGATTCATAAAGCTTCGAAGCTTCATGAAGCAGTGTTTTGAAATCGGCCCATCACTAGAAAAGTCGTTATTTTGTTTTTTTGGCGCACAAAAAGTATTCTTGTCACTTCATAATATTAAGATAAAACCACTGAACTCACATGAACCGTTTCAAATATGTTTTTAGTATCTTTATGGATCTTGAGAGTTTCAATGGCTTTGCTCTCAACAGAGGCCTCACTGAGCCATCGGATTTCATCAACAATATCTTAATTTGTGTTCCGAAGATGAACGAAGGTCTTACGGGTGTAGAACGACATGAGGGTGAGTAATAAATGACATTATTTTCATTTTTGGGTGAACTAACCCTTTAAGACACTGGCTGCATCTGAAATCGCATACTTCCCTACTATATAGTGAGCAGAAAACAATACGTGTAAAGAGTAGTATGTAAAAATAGTCTGTCTAAAAATAGTCTGTCTGAAACTCGCAATTAAAAGTCATGGAAAAAGTGAAAAGTCCAATTGGTGTTCGGTTTTCGAGGATCGTGACAGTAACTGTAGTATCATATACATACATTTTATCTTTTACATTTGTTTAAATGTTTTTGGCCACCTAATCCCATCTCTAAACCTAACCACTTTTCAACAATATTAAAAATTTAATGGGTAGGTAAAAGTACATTGACAATAACTTTAATCACAATATAATATTATTCATATATATTTTATAGTGTAAACATATCATATGAAAATGCATATTTTGTAATTTTAAAGTTTTGGGGATAAACGCTGCCCTGTTGCACGAATTAAGCCGTAGAAATTACCATTTTCGTTTGTTTCTACCTGTTAGTAATTTAAGCGGTGGTTTTCCTTGGAGAATCCTGTACAAAATCTACAGGGAATTAAGTGCTCTATTGAACATTACAGTGCATGCATCAATTCTTATCAAACTCTGCATAATTTTTTATATACACGGTTTACGGTTGGTTCTTAATGAAGTGGCTAAATTTACCTGGCTTTGTTTTCACTGAAGAGTCCTTGTGTGTGTACGTATAATTTTGACGGTTTGGAGAGTACACAGTGTCCTGATTCATAATTAAACAATCCAATCCAGAGACGGAAGGTTTCTTCATTAATCAGCTTTTGAAATTTCAGTATGCAATCAGAGAGCTCGGAGAGATACTGTCCACCCGCAACTCCTGCCGTCGATTGAGCCACACTAAGTGATGGAGAGGGAGGCTGATTGCAAATTCATTTATGTCAGTCATAGTTAGGCTTGATGACTTTGGCCATGGTTGCAGTAAAGTGAAAATTGGCTAAGAGTAGTGTGTTTATTTGAGGATAATACAGTGAAAAGAACTAAATGCCATGGTCAGAATTAGCATTTATATAAAGCTATTACACACTCAAGTTGCATTTACTTACCCGTGTCAACCTTTAAAAAAAATCAGTGGGTGCCTATTTAGATTGTAGCAGAAAATCAGCAGCTTTTTAGGAAAAGAATGTCAGTCAGTTCTACTGAATGGTGTTTGGATGAAGAAATATTGGCACCAGTCTTACTTACTGCCTTAACTACTTGTAATGTGACAAAACAAAGTATCTACATCTGATTTTTTTTTAAATTTTTTATCTCAAATGACTTTGAGAATGAGAGAACAAAATCTAGGACTAGCTCAGGTCTGGGCAACACAAGAAACACTCTGGCTCTGCTCAGACGTTGTGAGCCAAGCATGGGAAACCTTCAATTCATTGCTTTAGAAGTTCCTGTTCTGAGTAGTTTGTTTGAGTTTTAATATTGTTGCGAAACTAAAAGAAAGGGAAGTACATGATAAAATGTATTAGCTTTAGTTACATGGTTAAACTCTTGATAAAGATCAACCCAGAGGAAAGTTTACTCAGGAGACATGATGAAGTTAAGCTTCATTTACCGTCATTTTTATCTTTGTCCTCAAGGTTTTCCTAAAATTCCATGTACATAAAAATAGAAGCAAAAAACACTACAAAAACACTTTTTTACCATCCATTTACTTTTGCTAATTTGCTAATACTTTTGCTCCTATATTTAGGTTCAGTAATTTCAGTTTAAAAGGTTATTAGTCAGTTATTGAAATGGCTTATTTTCAAAAATGTCACTTTAGTCAATTCATTGGTATTTAACAATTTGCAAAAACCTCTAAAGGCCCCGATATACTTCAAGCGAAGTTATTTTTTGTTCTTCGTTTAGGGGTAAAACGAAGTTCGAAGTACGTGAGCAGCGATATACTGTAATCGAACATCTGACGCCACTAGGGCTGCACGATTTATCGCGATAAAATCGCACGCGATATGGCAAAGGCTGCGATTATTTAATGCGTGGCTTGTCAGAGCTGTACGGCTCTGTGATCAGTAGTAAATGCTTCTCCATCTGAAAGCCAGAGGGCGCTCTTGCGCAGAAACTCAAAATATGCCCTGCAGCAGAAGAAGATAACACGCATCATATCGCTGTAGCTGAATAAACAGAAGATTGAAATGCTTTGATTAATTAAACATGACTAATAAACACACGACTGCCTTATTCTGTGTAAGAAGCCACATCATCTCACAGAAGGACACTCAACTGTCGTTATGAAGTGAGTTTGGAGTAAAAACATGTTATTAAATGTTGTCTTTTGTTGGACAAGATGTCAATAAATGCTTCTCGTGTCTGAAAAGAAGTTTGACGCTTTTGCTTTTTCAAATGTACATTATAAGTGATTCAAACTCGCAGTGCTTTCAGATGGATTAGCATTTGGAGCCATACTTCATTGACAAGCCGCGCATAAAAAAACAATCGCAATCGCGTTTAAGCGATAATCGCGTTCAAGTTCAATGTTATTTTTCGTATCGTGCGACATATCGTGCAGCCCTAGACGACACCCACACAGCTGAGAGCGACGGTTAGATGAATATGTAAAAATGTTGCGCGCTTTCCTCTCAGTAACAAAATAAACACAACAAAATTGAGAAACTAGCAAGGATTTTTTAATAAAGCATAAGAAAAGCATCTGATCATGGCAACGTAGATATGTTTGTTTGCACAAGCTCTGTAATTCGGCACTCCAGTAAAGTCACGTCATGTTTATATTATAACACTTTATAAAACAGATTGCTTAAAATCAAGCAGCTTTACCGTATTAAACACGAAAAACAGTGTCAGTCTCTCATTTCATCAGAAGTACAACTTCGTTTTCTACTATAAAGCAGCTCTCCAGTGTTCATGTTTTCACTCACGGATGTCTGACTTCTACAGACTCGAGAGGCAGGGTTGCCAGGTTTTCACAACAAAACCTGCCCAATTGCTACTCAAAACTAGCCCAATTGCGTTTCGGGGGGCTCCCGCGATAAAAATCGTGTTCCGGGGGAAAAAATCCACGTTTTTGGCGGGGTTCCCCTAGTAAAATTCGCATTCCAGAGGCTAAATATAATGTTATGTCAGGTCGCTTCAACCCGCGGACATGAAAAACAACCCACGGCAACGGTGTAAAAGTAGCCCAATTCTGCGGGAAAATCGTGGATTTGGCAACACTGTCGAAAGGAGAAATGAACTGGAGAAGATTTTCAGAGTGAAAGAAGGCAGAGCCTCAGCGCACACATACCTTACGTAATGACCACGGACCAATGGTAGTACGAAGGTTTTTACCAGCCGAAGCGAACTTTTCCAGAAAGTTTGCTTTGGCAAGCTGTTTCGAACTTCCAAACGAACTTCGTTTCGGCATGATTTTGTTCAAAATGATGTCAACATCATTCGCGTCTTCCAATTGGTTCTTCTTGGGCTAATTTTGGGCTAGTTTTGAGTAACAAGTGGGCGGGTTTTGTTGTGAAAACCTGGCAACCCTGACTTAGAGGCTTTTGCTGACAAAGGGAAGTGACATTTAGCGGTTTTTGCCAACAAACCGGTATTTCGCCAACAAACCGGTATTTTTGAATGGGCTGACGCTGGGATTTAGCGGATTTGAAGTGAAAGTATTTGATGAACGTATACTATGTGCGGAGAGCATTCACTCAATATCATCATCTCATTTTTGATGGCTTTTGCATCTGAACTCTTCAAATAGTGTGATTATATATTTACTTATGTAATATAACTATTTATTTATATAATATTTCAAGCAATATATTAAAGTAAATTTGCTCATTAACCTTACAGCCACGTAAGAGGCTGTTCTGTCACAACATTTTAGACCTTTTTAGACCAACAATGATCATTTTAATTATTTATATATAGTTTTTGGAAGTTCAAAAAAGTACTTCAGTTTGAAGGGGCATGGCGCATCTACTTGGTTGCTTTCTAGGACTCAGCTAAAAGTCTTTCATAAAAACAAAGTGTTGGTGTCAGAAGACTCTGAAAGTTTGCTTCTCTAGTAGAAGGTCAAGAGGCAGCGGTATGTCATAATGTCGAAACGATTCATTTGGAAAGAATGATTGATGGTTTCTTCTTGCTGGCTCTGCTTGACCTAAATAAAATTGACTTCCTAGACCAAAATCAATAAAAAAAAGAAGAGAAAAAAAAAGAGATTATAGATAGCTTATGCTGTAGCAAAACGTAAATAAAAAAATTAATAGTATTAAATTGCCTTATCCTTTTTCTGAGGGTGCATGTTAATATGAATGAACATGAATAAGCAGCCTTGACTATCACAACAGTCGGCATCCCAAAAGTCCAGCAAATGGCAAGAAAGTACTGGTCTTGCAAATCTCAAATCCCCATAACCACATTTGATAACAGATGGCATGCATGCATAGTGTTTCATTATTTCTGATTTTCCCATTTGCAACAATGTGGATGAAATTGAGCCATTTTGCGTGTAACCTTTTGGCTCGACACACATAGCAGATATCAGGAGCACCAGGCGTCGTACAGGAATGCACCCAGATCAATTATTTTGAGTGCCAAATTAAGCATTGTTCTTTTTCCATGCACTACATCATTGGAGTAAACAAATTAATCTCGCCCATGGATATGAATCCCGACAGGAATACACATACATCAACAAATGAATATTGGCTGTCTGAAGCAGGATATTGAGTTATCCCTTCTGTATAATAATCCTCCTAACCTCAAAAGCATGCTTGGTCAAATGTTTTTAAGTGTACTCAGGTGGCACTTGTCTGTTCTGCCCGAGACAGAATATACACTCTAAAATTGTGTTTCTTTTGCTCCTGTCACTTCCTAAACGTTTTGTTGTTAATGAACTTGCCATCCAATAAAATGATTTGATTTAGACTGTTTAATGTCCTTTCATTTCCTAAATTACCAACCCAACTTGCTGGGTTACTTTAACCCAGCTTGTGTTCTGTCCAGTTTTATCCAGTGCTGGGTTGCCATTTGGGTTGTTTTTAACCCAGCCATTTTTAGAGTGTAGGTGAGCAGAATTTCTTTTTGGTACTATTAAAGTATTATATTAAGAAAATAAACCTTGGCGCAGACCCAGGTGGACTCTTAAGCCTCAGTAAATATCCATTGTAAAATGTTCAACGGCATTAGAAGAGTCATCTGCCATTTTTAAACACATGATGTTTTATTGTGTGAATAAATCAGAGATATTAAACAGATGTGGATGGTCCCGCTGAGAAAAGGCCATTCAAACCTCATTTGTTAATTATAGAACTGCTGGGTTATTGATTGGGTAAAGCTATGATTTTCCCCATGCCTTTTGGGGAGAGAACTGTGTCTGTTTTTTAGGCAGTATAAGATAATAAACACAGGTGTCAGGGGAAATGGATTGAAATAAGTATGTGTGTGTGTGTGTGTTTGTGGATTCTTTTTTTTTTAAATAGAGATTGTGCACATTCTCTCACACTCTCTCTTTTCTGTTGACCTTGAAACACTGTCAGGGGAATGTGAGTGTTTAATCTGTGAAAGTCTCAGACGTTGCTTGGAGGAATGTTTCAGAGAGAATTTTAGGCCTTTATTTCTTTAAATAGTATGCAGGGGGCAAACTCAGACAAATGGACATTGAAATGAGAGTGCCACTGAGATCCAGAGGCTCTTTCATGGCTTTATGGCTCAGCAGAACATTGTGTAACATCAGAAAGTATGGCCAGAGTGTTTTATTGGTCTGAAAAATTCCTTTTATGGAAATGTTTTCTATATTGTATGCATATATATATGCAGTATCTCACAGAAGTGAGTACACCCCTCACATTTTTGTAAATATTTTATTATATCTTTTCATGTGACAACACTGAAGAAATGACACTTTGCTACAATGTAAAGTAGTGACTGTACAGCTTGTATAACAGTGTAAATTTGCTGTCCCCTCAAAATAACTCAACACACAGCCATTAATGTCTAAACCGCTGGCCACAAAAGTGAGTACACCCGGATGTCTGAAAAAGTGAAAATGTCCAAATTGGGCCCAAAATGTCAATATTTTGTGTGGCCACCATTATTTTCCAGCACTGCCTCAACCCTCTTGGGCATGGAGTTCACCAGAGCTTCACAGGTTGCCACTGGAGTCCTCTTCCACGACATCACGGAGCTGGTGGATGTTAGAGACCTTGCACTCCTCCACCTTCCGTTTGAGGATGCCCCACAGATGCTCAATAGGGTTTAGGTACCCTCAGCTTCTTTAGCAAGGCAGTGGTCGTCTTGGAGGTGTGTTTGGGGTTGTTATCATGTTGGAATACTGCCTTGCGGCCCAGTCTCCGAAGGGAGGGGATCATGCTCTGCTACAGTATGTCACAGTACATGTTGGCATTTATGGTTCCCTCAATGAACTGTAGCTCCCCAGTGCCGGCAGCACTCATGCAGCCCCAGACCATGACACTTCCACCACCATGCTTGACTGTAGGCAAGACACACTTGTCTTTGTACTCCTCACCTGGTTGCCGCCCCACAAACGCTTGACACCATCTGAACCAAATAAGTTTATCTTGGTCTCATCAGACCACAGGACATGGTTCCGGTAATCCATGTCCTTAGTCTGCTTGTCTTCAGCAAACTGTTTGCAGGCTTTCTTGTGCATCATCTTTAGAAGAGGCTTCCGCCCCTTCAACCTCTGCAGCAATGCTGGCAGCACTCATACGTCTATTTCCCAAACACAACCTCTGGATATGACGCTGAGCACGTGCACTCAACTTCTTTGGTCGACCATGGCGAGGCCTGTTCTGAGTGGAACCTGACCTGTTAAACCGCTGTATGGTCTTGGCCACCGTGCTGCAGCTCAGTTTCAGGGTCTTGGCAATCTTCTTATAGCCTACGCCATCTTTATGTAGAGCAACAATTCTTTTTTTCAGATCCTCAGAGAGTTCTTTGCCATGAGGTGCCATGTTGAACTTCCAGTGACCAGTATGAGAGAGTGAGAGCGATAACACCAAATTTAACATACCTGCTCCCCATTCACACCTGAGACCTTGTAACACTAATGAGTCACATGACACCTGGGAGAGAAAATGGCTAATTGGGCCCAATTTGGACATGTTTACTTAGGGGTGTACTCACTTTTGTGGCCAGCGGTTTAGACATTAATGGCTGTGTGTTATTTTGAGGGGACAGCAAATGTACACTGTTATACAAGCTGTACACTCGCTACTTTACATTGTAGCAAAGTGTCATTTCTTCAGTGTTGTCACATGAAAAGATATAATAAAATATTTACAAAAATGTGAGGGGTGTACTCACTTCTGTGAGATACTGCATATATACACGTTTTCTTAAGTGTTATCTAGATAATTTTTTTTCTGACACAGTTTAACTCTGAGATCTTGTCATATTTTATTACCATTTTTGTAAACTGTAGTGAATAAACTGTAATAATAAATTAAATGTTCAAGGTGTCTGAATAAATTTTGGTTTGACTGTACATTGCAGTAAATACATGTGTATCTTTCTGTAATAGATCTTCAGAAGATGCTGGCTTGTATTCAAGAAGGCGTCCAGTAAAGGACCACGGCGATTAGAGAAATATCCAGATGAAAAAGCTGCTTACTTCAGAAGCTTTCACAAGGTAATTGTGACTTCCATGTTTCATTTTAAAAAAAAATTATCTTGATTAAAAACTTCATTTTGATCATGTTTACAAATCACTAAATTAAGAGACACATTGGGTCCATTCTGTTTAACATGCACCCTCGGTTCATTTCAGGCTCAAGGATAGCTCTATTCATTACCTGCGTAATTTATTTGCACAGCGCCCCTCTTGAGAAGTTCCTCTGACAGTGAGAGCTCTGGCTCAAGGGTTCACGCTGGGAAAAAATCTCTGAGTCTAATTATTTAGTTAGCAGGGGTCATGGGCATTCCGGTGCGATCGCTGTGTGATACTTTTGGAGCTGACAGTAGCTCAGGTTAAAGGTGTAAACGTGAGCACATGTCTGTTTATTTGTGTTGTGTCAGATGATAATATGATGTGCTCTCTGTGGAGTGTTGGTCAGAGACTTGTATCTGACATTGGCATTGCTCCAATAACTTTGAAAGTCACTGCGATAAAGCAGTTGATCAGATGGTCTTATCAGCATAGAGTACCTCCTCCCCACCCGCTCTAAAATGGCTCACAAGAGTTTGGGATTTCCTCCGGTGGTTGACACATGGAGCACAAAAATGATAGATTTTCTTATTTACTATTCTTTTTTTCAGAATCTGTCCGTCTGTCTATCTACCATACCTACCTACCTACCTACCTATCTACATTACATACATACCTTACCTACCTATCTACCTTTCATACTTACCTACCTACCTTTCATATATACCTACCTACCTACCTACCCACCCACCTACCTACCTTACATGCCTACCTACTTACCTACCTACCTACCTAACGTCTAATGCCAAATTAAAATCCATTATAGGGTATTTTGCAATTGCACCAGGTTTATTTCCGCCCAGGAACCAGACCCTTTTTAGTGTGAATAATTTCGAGCATTACATCCCTTTCCTGTCCTCAAGCCCTTTTGAAAATATTCCAATTAGGGCTCATTATCAGGGCGATGGCTGATGATCTTATGCGGCGAACATGCAGAACATTCTAGAATAATGAGCACAGATGCGGTTGTAGATTAGGGCCGTGACACCGTGGTTTGATGTCGCTGCATTGTGGGAACGTGCCTTTATCAGCTCTAACAAGCCTGCTAAAAAGATTACTCATTAGACATGAGGGAGATGAGTGAATGTGATACAAAGCAACAGCCCGGCTGTGATGAAGACGCTGTAACAGCAGACACTGGTGTAGGTGTAACTCTCTGCACTTGTTCTGATTTTTAGATTTAAAGATACAATGATTAAGCTAATTTTCTATTAAACTTGATGCATACTTGACATACTTAAAGTCCCATTTTGTTCATATTTGGTGTTCCTGATATTCCAATTTGAACTCAAATAGAATTGTTAACATGTTGATATGTGTTCAGTTGGATTAGTGTATCATGTAAGTAATGTAATACATTTTTAAATCAATTGACATCAATGTTCAATTTTGTTTTGACCTCAATAAGCCAACTTTCAACTTTTTTTCAAAGAAGATTCCTGCTATTTTCTAATTTTTGTTTAAGTTTTTCTTGTAATTTTTAGATTTTATTTTAGTTCAGTTACCGAAAACAATTTTTAATAGTTTTCATTTTAGTTAACAATAACTGTGCATTCCTAGTCTCATCCTCAGACGTCATGCCTATGGACCGACTTCTTGGCCAGAATAAGCTGCAGTGTAGGTCAGACCTTTTGATCTCTAGTCAAAGGTCTGACTTTGCAAGGCTAACACATTGCTGAAAGCGAAGAAGTTTTCAGAAGATGCTTCAACACACCCATCAGCACGTCATCCATTCACTGTGACGCACTCAAGCTGGAGAAGTTCTCTCAAAGCCTTGAGCAAACCCTTCATCAAATTGATCAACCTTGAACCCACACTCAGCACAACACAAACACTTTCAGATTCAAACACCTCCTCCCTGTTGCCACAGGCAAATCATATACTCTCAAGCCAAGAAATGCCACCGGCAAAACTGAGAGGTGAAGTGTAGCGTCTGCTGTTTCGACTGCATTTTAACTATTTTAACAGAGCTCCGAAGATGTGTTGGTAAACTTTGTGTAACATTGTGTTGTGTATGTGACGCTGGAAGATGAAGTGAAATGTACCTGAAGAGCATTTTAAATATAGACTGTGCTTATTTTGTACTGTCAGTAAGGAGGCTCCTTTTCTCTGAGGTAATAGTGTTTGTCATGGATGTGAAAATATTTTAAATCATGGATGAAAAATTCAAATTCACATCCCTGCTAGCTTAATTTATTAAAGCGCAAGTAATCACAAAACAATAGCAGCATTCGTTCATTCTAATTGCAGTATGGTGACAGCTTAGTCATATCCCTAATTATCCCATTATCTCCTTTTTTTAGTGTACTGGATGAAACCGATTTGCAAGAACATTTCTTTTGTTTTTGTTTTTCTCTAGATCAGTGGTTCCCAACATTTTTGACTCCAGGAACCCCCATTATCCATAATAATATTCAAAGGTCATATGATTTTTACAGTGTTTTTTGTGATAAGGATATGGATTTTTAAAAATATTTTTACTTACACAATTTCTACCTTATAAATTATTTTAGAGCTTGGCTTGACTAGAAAAATGTATATTCATTATGAAAATGTCTTTTCAAGATGTAGTTGAAAGATATAAAATACTACTATAATAGATACTTTCTAGAAATCAAACTTTTAAAGTGCTGATGGGGTCACTCAAAATATGAAGCAGCTTGATTTTTACTTGTTTTGGCTCATTTTACTGATTGTTTTGTCTTATTTTACATAATTTTAAGTCATTTTCGACCCCCTTTAGGTATAATAAAGCTTTGTGTGAAGAAATATGTGTCATTATCTGTGCAACCCAACCCAGGCTCATTGAAAAAAACGCGTCGGTGACGACATTTCTGCAAAATGATACTACGTTGCTTCTTGCATGTTTCGCAACACCTTTAAAGTGAAATGTCCTGTGAGCTGCACTAACAGCATGTTCAGTTTTATCCAAAACAGATTAACATGGATTTGACAATGTTTTATTATATAGATTGTTGTACGTAACTTGGCAGTTTGTAAATGAAATATTTTTTGAGTGGCGCTAAAAGGTTAATGCTCGATCGTGTTTGAAAATAACATACCATCTACACTAAACCCTACTCTAAACCTAACAATAGTGTTAAAGTTACAGTATGTAATATTGACAGCTAGTGGTTGAAATGGGTACTGCAGTCCAAATTTAAAATATTGGAGAGTAGAGTTGTCAAAAGTATCAACTTCGGTACCAAGTCGGTACTGAAATTTAAAAAATGTGACGCTTTGAGCGCTGTTGAGCGGATTCGTAAACACCTCTGATTGGCCATTGTGTTCACGCGCTCATTGGATATGTCTGTGATTGGCTTCAATGATCACCGCTTCAAAAACATGTTGTAAATAGTCATCAATGACGCTCTTCACCAAGTGCTTACACAGATACACACGGGAGTGTTTGAAAGCAGGCGTCTATCGCGGACCAGTCCCCCGATAGATGCCTGCTTTCAAACGCTCCTGCTCCCACTTTCAAAACGCTTTTAAATTCAAACAATTTTGTGTGCTTTCAAACGCTCCTGTGCGTTCATCACTGTAGCCAATCACAGACATATCCGATGAGCACGTGAACACAGTAGCCAATCAGAGGTGTTTACGAATCTGCTCAACAGTGCTCAAAGCGTCACAACTTGGTACCGAAGTCGGTACTTTTGACAACTCTATTGGAGAGAGTTGTGTCCCGCCCCCTCCTCTACAAACTCAACACTCACGCGGGTTGCTTCATTGAGGACATGCAACAGAAACAGGCACAGTTAACAATGGAAAGCGACGAGGCTTACACTGCAAGTTGATCAGCTAATGTGTACTCTTGCAATATTTTATTGCTGATGGTTTTTAGGTTAGGGTAGAATCTGCGATCTCTGTCCCAGATCGTTTGCTGGCTTCCATGGCTACAATACTCTCTGTTTTTCCCCAACTGGCAACCTAAATACTTTTGGGTAAATTGGCAGTGGGCGGGATCACACTGCGCAAAACAAAAACAGATGTTCCAACAGGGAATGCACATTTCAAATTAGAATAACTGGTTGTCGCATTGTTTTTCGGAGAGACAAGTATTTGAACTTAGATTGTTTCCTTAAT
This sequence comes from Mylopharyngodon piceus, assembly GCA_039654765.1. Classification (NCBI taxonomy): domain Eukaryota; kingdom Metazoa; phylum Chordata; class Actinopteri; order Cypriniformes; family Xenocyprididae; genus Mylopharyngodon; species Mylopharyngodon piceus. The sequence goes on along the minus strand of CM077444.1, from coordinate 14,449,315 downwards.
CTCTGCAAACATTTTTATGCTTTAGAACAGTCAAAAAAAATTACATACAGCACCTTTAACAAAAGCAGTGTGAGATAAAAAAGCATTTGCTGAAGCAACCTTGCCATTTTAGCTGCTTCTACAAGTCTTTGATCTCTTTTATGGTAAATCGTGTTTCACAGGAATCGTATCCTAGCACTCTGTATTACAAGTGCAATGCTGTACCAGGTGAGCTACCGGGCAAGTTTACTATGTCAGAAAAGCCAAACATATGGAGCTGGTTATGTGATACAAACGTTAAAATCTATTAGTTTACAAATCATGCAGTATTGTACAAGGAACTGTGCAAAAATCAATATTTTGCTACTGTAATCATAAGAGGAATGAAAGTTGCTGGTGTTTTAGAGTTTTGCAAAAGTGTAGGTACGTTTTTACAATAAAGCTAGGTTGATGCAACCCTGTCTAAAACATACCTGAACATAGAAAATTTGAATATTATGAATACTTATGAATATTAAGATTTATTTTAACTTTCCAATGTCCAACTGTTCTTTAGTGTTTGTCATTAGTGTGACAATGGATACAGCAAGTGTTGACTCTCATCTCCATTCCTTCCTAAATCCAGGCACAGCAGTAATTTCAAATCATTTCATTTTCAGATAACAGTAACTACATTACCTCAGTGTCATCCTCCTTTCTTCGTTTCCTCCTCCTCTTGAGTTTGTTAATTTTGTCTTCTTCCACAGATTACTGAGCTCCACAACATTAAGAACATTACGCGAATGCCACGAGAGACCAAGAAACACGCAGTGGCAATTATTTTCTGTGATGAGACGTCAAAGACATTTGCCTGTGAGTCAGGTAAGCACTGTCTCCAACTATGAGAAAAGTCTTTGTTGTAGTGCTGGATTGTATCCAAAATGACTTGATTTATTCTATATTTCAAGATGAGCAAGTATTGATTTTCACATATCAGGAATACTTGTTTATTCTTTGAGTTATTCCATTTTTACCTTGAAACTAGAGAAGGTGCTGAAAAACATTAAGGCTAATAAGTGTTAGAAGAGCCCATTGGGATATACGTGGATTTTTTATAAATTGTGTCATAGCTTGTCATTGAGAATGAATATGGCCAAAGGCAACAGACAGATCAGCAGTTAGAAAACAAAACAAGAGAAAGGCTTAACACACAAACACGCATTTGAAATATGAATGAAATGCTTTACTCACCATTAGCTTGGCAGCAGAAAGTGTCTTTTCCCATGTGTTTTCTCTCCTCTCACACTGAGAATCTTGTAGTGGAAAGATGGCAATGTCGAAACTGATCAAAGTGTTCTCGCAGGAAAAAAAATACACCCAGAATACAAACATGAATAAATACTAACTTGGTTGCGAAATGATTGTAGGTGAGTTTTAATATTCAGTTCTGGGGCTTACCACGATCGTCATTTTACCGGGACAAATAAAGCATGTTTGACCCTAATTAAATGTAACATTTTGTTTGTTTGAGAGAATTTTTTGAGCTACCTTTTTACTGAAGTTTTTTTTTTTTTTTTTTTTAAGAAATTAATGTACTTAAAAAAAAAAAAAAAAAAAAAAAAGTGAATGAAATGGACTTGCTTAACTTTTTTATATCAACAGGTTCCACGTAACTGGGTTATGTTGCATTTAATTAACATTATTTATTTCAGTAAACTTAAGTTTATTACATTCAATGCCATTTAGTTGAATCAGATTAACATTCTTAATTTTGTCCAAAACTATTAAGTTAAATATCGTAAAATTAATATCAAACAAAAATTAAAACAAGTAATCCAGTTTAATTTATTAGTTTATTTAGTGAATGCATTCAAGAACAGTTTTTAGAACTTTTACAAATGTTCACTGTAAAAATTAATGCGCTATATCTACTCCATAGAATTTTGGCAACAGATTACAAGCAATATTGTTAATTAAATTCAACAAATAGAACTGAGTTAGAATTAATCAAATTAATTCCTTAAATGTCAACCATTTAAAACAAGTAAAATTTAAGTAAAATTTAAACAAGAACATCTGAATAACAGACAGATGTCAAAGATAAATTAAGAACTCTTTATTTTTTATTGCCAACATTTAAGACACCTGATGATAACAAGCAGAATCACTGAAGGAAAGAGAAACACAAGAATTAACAGAGGTTTAGATGTTGATGTTGGTTTTTATTGAAAATGTTTGATCACCATTATGGTGATCAGTGTTTCATTTAGTTGGACAGTTTGACTCTTTGCTTTTTATGTCAGTTTGGGGTTTTTGTAATGGTGTTTGCTAATTTTACACATTTTAAATGGTTGACTTTTAAGGAATTAATTTGATTAATTCTAACTCAATACTTATATGTTGAATTTAATTAATAATATTGCTTGTAATCTGTTGCCACAATTTTATTGAGTAGATGGAGCGTATTACTTTTTACAGTGTAAGAATAGTTTTTACAAAATCTTTACTCTGTAAAGATTTTAATTGTTAGGCGTTAGCCAGAAGATGGTTTTGTTACATCCATGGCATGCCCAAAGCAGTCGTTTTTTTATTATTAAAACAACTTAAATTGTTGTTAGCAGGTCCTCACCCCAAGCATGTGCTACACTTCACCACAATGGTAACCCCCCAAAACACTAACATACCAGAAACTCTTTTAAGTATAAACATAAAAGAACATTAAAAATTAACGTCTCCCAATTTTATCATCTTAATTAAAAAAAAAAAAAAAAAAAAAAAAAACTGCATAAAATAACATTTTATTTCCACATTTACTCTCCCTATCCAGCCCTGTGCAAAGCATGATGGGATGGGGAAATCCTGGAAATCCTGAGTGTGGTTTTATTCAGTAAGGGTGAATTAAATTTATCAAAAGTGACAGGAAAGACATATTACAAATGATTTCTATTTCAAATAAATGCTATTCTTTTGATCTTAGTTTCCTCAAAAATATTAAGCAGAAAATTGTTTTCTACACTGATAATAAGAAATGTTTCTTGAGCAGCAAATCAGCATATTAGAATGATTTCTGAAGGATCATGTGACACTGAAGACAATAATTGTAAATGCAGTAGTGTGTTTACCCACCACGCAAAGCATGCAATTGCGTGGGACCCCGTGGGCTTGGGCTTCCGCTTTTCCACATCATATTTCGGACCAAGAACCTGCATCTAGTTTAACCTGGCACTAAATGCACAGATAAAATGCTGAATAATGAGTATTTAAATCAAGCATAAAACACCTCCTTTTTATGTTAATAGCTTTATTTAAATATATTTAAAATGTATAATTCACAAAACTCAGCACTATTGAATGGAATTTCATCGAAAAACAGACATTTGTATACATTTTCTTGTGATCATGGCAGCAGTTATTCATCAGATCATGGAAAAGAATGTCATACCCAGGCATATATCCATGGTGCAGTGTAAACAAGTACCCTTTCTTCATTTTAAAGTGCAAATTCTAGTACCTGGATTGCAGTGATAAATTAAATTTATTCAATTAAAAAGTATGCACATGGTTAAAATATGGCTAGCTGTGGAACAAGCAATATTTCATTAGTTAAAAAGTATGGAATGATTGATTGATAAATACATAAATCTTATTATTGTGTATTTAAAATACGTTTTATTTTGTCATAGTTATTTAGTATTATTACAGAAATCTAACCTGTTTTTTACCTGCTTCATTTATGTATGACTGACAAATATGCATCATATTACGTTTACTAGTTTGAACTGCGCAATCCAAAAGGAATTTTTCAATTCAAATACATAAATCTTGAATTTAGGGCTAAAAATTTTTTTTGTGTGTACCTGACTTTAATAATTTCTTTAGTGAATTGGTTGCTAAAGCAACGCAAAAAGTATGTGTTGATAAACCATAATAACAGCAGGTCCGATTAATTCTTAGTGAATTCCACCTACAGAAATAATGTGGTCACAACAACATTATTAGACCAGAAGTAGAAAACTTGTCATAATCTAGCACTGAATTTGTCCTTTGCCTTCAAATTTCCTGCCGAGCTAAATTCCCAGGTAGGAAAGGAGAGGAGTGAGAAGGAGAAAAGGGGAAGAGCTGGAGGAGACGGGAAGGAGAGGCAGTGGAGTGGATGTGCACAGGGGGAGCAGCACGGTGGACCCGCTGGGATATCATTAGCACCTCTGGGGTCTTCCGCACTGCCAGGGGGAGGCGAGGAATGTTCTCCTGAATCCATTTACCACAATAACCTCCCCACCCCCAGCTCTGTCTCGACTCTCTTCCACTCCCTTCAGAGGCAGGATATTAATGGGAAATGGGTAGAGCGGGCATAGGGCATAAATGAAGAGCTGTGCGAGATATGGGCGTACACCAAGGGTTTAAAAAGTATACGTGCCTTGAGGCTGTTTAGATGAAGAAGTCTGCAGTCCTTCAGTGTTGCAACTGTGACACGTTCAAAGACTTTTCTGTGCTGGTTTGTTGGTGATGTGTCCTGCTGCATTAGATCACCTTGTTGTCCTTGTAGGAGTAAATCACCTTTGCGTCAGTGTGGACCTCAGGCGTATGTATGTGTGTGTGGTTAACTCTCCTTGTGGCTCTTTTAATTTTGGCACAGGTACATGTCCACAAGCCGCCCCCTCTCGAACTTCCCCTTTCCCACTAACTCCGGCCATATGGAGCTTGTGTCCCTCACATGTCCGCCACATGTAGGAACTCGACCTCCCTTGATCCTTCACTTCCACTTCCTCACCTCCCTCTGAGTCTGTCAGGTTACGCTTGTGTTGATCTGACCCTTTTCTTCTTTCTCGCTTTCTCTCTCTGTCTTAGAATTATCATGTCTGACTGTAAGAGCTGTGACTTATAACTAATTTGAATCAATGATAACTAATGTTAACTAATGAATAAAGTGTTACCATAAAAAGAATAACAGTTTTCTCTTAGTCTTATTAAGTGCAAACAATAAGTGCAACCATAATCAAAGGACTCTGTCAATATTCAAAGTGCAAATATAGAGACCAAATTTTTCTTCAAGCATGATACAGAGCTAAGAGATGGTTACAACTACACAGCCCAGCCTAAAATAGCTTTCATATTGGGAGATATTTGTATGCATCAGGGAGCCACTTTCAAAATGGGGAGTATTGAAATCGCGCTTGAATGAGCGTTCGCGTTTTACTTTCGCTTTCGTGATCGCGCATACTCTGTGAAAAGGGAAAGGCGGTGATCATTATCCAACTGAATTGAATGGTTTTTATTTCTATAAAAAGCAAAACGACAGTGGACACGCAATGTTAATATAGCGGTGGCATATTCTATCCTAATTTCACCCTCACACTTTGCCATGGCAATATCGCGAGACAGATTTTCACCTCAACGAGAAATCTCGTCACATTTTAATCTCGCAAGATTTCGTGGCACGAGATCTCGTCACGTCCCTAATAATAATATACCATTCAAAAGTTTGGGGTCAGTACGATTTTTTTTTATTATTATTATTCAGCAAGTATGCATTACATTGTTACAAAAGATTGTATTTCTGCTGTTCTTTTGAACATTTATCAAATAATCCTGAAAATAATGTGTCACAGTTTCCACAAAAATATTAAGCAGACAACTGTTTTCATTAATAATAATAAATAAATGTTTCTTGAGCACCAAATCAGCATATTAGAATGATTTCCAAAGAATCATGTGACACTGAAGACTAATAGTAATGATGCTGAAAATTCAGCTTTGACATCACAGGAATAAATTACATTTAAAAAAAATATATTAAAATAGAAAACCGTTTTCATAATATTTCACAATATTACTATAGCAAATAAATGCAGCCTTGGTGAGCATATGAGACTTATTTCAAAATCATTAACAAATCTTACTGACCCCAAACTTTTGAATGGTAGTGTAGATATTTCTAATATAAAAACTCAGTAGAGCATGGCATTAGCAATGCCAAGGTCTTGAGTTCGGTTTCCAGGGAATGCATGAGAAAAAAAAAAATGAAAAAAAATAAATAAATATATATATATATATATATATATACACACACACACAAACATAAATATACATGCTGTGTATTTATTTATAATTTAATATATATATTAAATACATCTTATATTGCATTCAAGGTATATAGGGTGAATTCAGGTTGATTTGGACACTTTTTTTGCCATTGAGATGACTTGGAAAAAGTGTACCAATCAACCTGAATTCACCTTATATACCTTGAATGCAATATAAGATGTTTGGTCACACGCATTAATGTAGGGTGAATTCAGGGTGATTGGGACCACTTTTTGCCATTGAGATGACTGGGGAAAAGTGTCCCAATCAACCTGAATTCACCCTAAATGTTTATTTAAAACTTAAATTTGATGTTTAACAATGATAGGCTCTATTAAGTTTCTGAGCTTGCTTGCTTTTAGGATGCTCTGCTTTGCCAAATGAAAATGCTTACCTTATAAGAATAAAGCAGTAAAATGTAATTAATTTTTTCCTGTCCCATGTAGCGTCACCTTCTCCCACAGACCCTACTAATCGATACTGAAATTCATTGATGATTATTTTCATTATCAATTTGATGTTGCCACCCTAATCCATTCTCATCCATCCTGACCCATTTTCTCTCTCTTGACTATTTATCATGTAGTTCTTCTCATTTCCTGTGCTCTGTGTGAACCATTAACCATGTGAAGATGTTGTGCTGTAAAGAGCTGTGATTCCACTGGGCATCTTTGTGTTTGTGCACATAGCTGCCTGAGCACTTGAGAGTTTGCCATGCTGATGAAGTATTTGTTTATCCAATTTTCCACTCAGTGGTCCCAAAAGTGTGTGTGAATTTAGACACACTTAAAGGTCACCGTCTCAGGAGAGAGGCCATGCAAAAAATCCAACAAAAAGCTTGAATAAAAAATGTTGACAATGTTTTGTTTGTGATTGGATAAAGTTAGATAAAGATAATCTAAGGCAGTGTAGTTTTATTTCCATCTTTTGGATCTGTGCGCATGACTTGCACATAGTATTGTGTAACTTATTTGATAAGACTTTATTCATTGTACTATTCACTAATGCATTTGGCACTATAGCAAGTTCTAGTAATTTTTTTTCTGACTGAATATTTTGAATGGTGCCTGCTCACATTACTCAAGCAAGCAAAATTAAAATGTGAACAGACATACAGTATTCATTTTAAGCTTCAATTACTACAGCTGAAATATACTTAGGGAAACATCAAGCAGACAGCCATTGTTATTCAAACAAGCTCCGCTGAATACACAAACTCAACCAGGTCACGAATCTGCTAAGAACTACTTAGCATGTAATTAGACAAATCTAATCTCATAACGTTGAGCTTTCAAACCCATGTCGCAAAGAGAAGCGGTGTGGACGGAGCTCGTTTTGTAGTTGCCGTAGTCATAATTTGTGCTCACTTTGTGCTAAACTGCATTAGGTGCTTCAGAGTGGATGTTCATTTATAAGGTTTACTCATTAGAACGATACTGTTCAGAGTCTGCTATAGATTATCCAGGAGATTTTCAAGAATTTCATAAACTGACTGCCAAGAAAAAAGAAAAAAAACAAGAAGTCACATAAATACATGCAAGTGGCTTACTCAACATGCTCAACTCCTACAGAATGCTATTTGTGTTTTCTTTTGTGTGCACACAGGGGCCAAAATAACTATTGCAACACGTGCAAATAATGTGTAAACTGAGAAAATGTGCCACCCATAATTACTTTTACTGTCCATTAAACTGCATTTTTATATTTATATAACTATAAATATATCACTTTATATACTAGCAATCAAAAGTTTGAGATTACGATTTTTAATGTTCTTGAAAAAAGTCTCTTATGCTCAGCAAGACTGTTTTTTTTTAATCAAAAATACAGTAAAAACAGTAATATTGTGAAATACAACCCGAATTCCGGAAAAGTTGGGACGTTTTTTTAAATTTGAATAAAATGAAAACTAAAAGACTTTCAAATTACATGAGCCAATATTTTATTCACAATAGAACATAGATAACATAACAAATGTTTAAACGGAGAAATTTTACACTTTTATCCACTAAATGAGCTCATTTCAAATTTGATGCCTGCTACAGGTCTCAAAATAGTTGGGACGGGGCAACAAATGGCTGAAAAAGCTTTTCAGCCATTTTGAAAAAAATTTTGAAAAGATTTTGAAAAGATTCAGCTGGGAGAACATCTAGCAACTAAATAAGTTAATTGATATCAGGTCTGTAACATGATTAGCTACAAAAGGGATGTCTTAGAGAGGCAGAGAAGTAAAGATGGGCATAGGCTCTCCAATCTGTGAAAGAGTGCGTAAAAAGATTGAGGAAAACAATGTTCATCAACGTCAAATTGCAAAGGCTTTGCAAATCTCATCATCTACAGTGCATAACATCATCATTATCTGTTTCAAAGTGGAAAAGTGTTCTACGGTCAGACGAGTCCAAATTTAACCTTCTTGTTGGAAACTTCTTGACGCCGTGTCCTCCGGGCTAAAGAGGAGGGAGACCTTTCAGCAAGTTATCAGCATTCAGTTCAAAAGCCAGCATCTCTGATGGTAGGGGGTGCATAAGTGCATTCGGTATGGGCAGCGACGTCTATTTCAGGGAAGGCCTTGTGTATTTCAGCAGGACAATACAAAACCACATACTGCAGCTATTACAACAGCATGGCTTCATCGTAGAAGAGTCCGGGTGCTGAATTGGCCTTTCTGCAGTCCAGATCTTTCACCTATAGAGAACATTTGGAGCATCATTAAACGAAAAATACGTCAAAGATGACCACAAACTCTTCAGCATCTGGAAACCTATATCAGGCAAGAATGGGACCAAATTCCAACACCAAAACTCCAGAAACTCATAACCTCGATGCTTAGACATCTTCAAACTGTTTTGAAAAGAAGAGGAGATGCTACACCATGGTAAACGTGCCCCCGTCCCAACTATTTTGGGACCTGTAGCAGGCATCAAATTTGAAATTAGCTCATTTTGTGCATAAAATTGTAAAATTTCTCATTTTAAACATTTGTTATGTTATCTATGTTCTATTGTGAATAAAATATTGGCTCATGTGATTTGAAAGTCTTTTAGTTTTCATTTTATTCAAATTTAAAAAACGTCCCAACTTTTGCAGAATTCGGGTTGTATTATTATTTAAATTTAAAATAACTGTTTTCTATTTGAATATATTTAATGTAATTTATTCCTGTTATGACAAAGCTGGATTTTCAGCATCATTACTCCAGTCTTCAGTGTCACATGATCCTCCAGAAATCATTCTAATATGCTGATTTGGTGCTCAAGAACATTTTCTTATTATTATCAATGTTGAAAATAGTCTTTGCTGCTTAATATTTTGTTCACAACACCAACACCATTCAAAAGTTTGGGGTAAGAAGAGGATTTAAAAATTAATAATACTTTCATTCAGCAAGGATTCATTAAATTGATAAATTAAATTGATGCATTAAATTGATGCATTTAATTTATTAAATGTATAAAATTTTAATTTATAATTTTACAAAAGATTTCTATTTTAAATAATTTTATTTCAAATGTTCATTGAAAAAAAAAAAAAAAAAAGTATGGTTTTCACAAAAATATTAAGCAGCAAAAACTGTTTTCAACATTGATGATAAGAAACCTTATTAGTAATAATTGCTAATAATTGAGTGCCAAATCAGCATATTCTGATTTCTGAAGAATCATGTGACACTGAAGTAATGGCTGCTAAAAAATTCAGATTGGCCATCAAAGAAATAAATTACATTTTAAAATATATTAAAATAGAAAACAGTTATTTTAAATTGTAATAATATTTCACAATATTTCTGTTTTTACTGTATTTTTGATCCAGTAAATGCAGCCTTGGTGAGCTTAAGAGACTTCTTTCAAAAACTTCTTAAATTAAAAAAAATCTTAATTATTCCAAACTTTTGACTGATAGTATATAACATACCTGTCTATAAAATATTATTTATATATTTATATATGAGTGTAAGTGTAATAAATGGTAAAGTTCACCTAAAAAAATGAAAATTCTGTCATTTCCCCTCATGTTGTTGCAAACCTGCATGACTTCCATCATTGCACTTCCTAAAATGGTCAGTAATTCTGTTTTCTTACTTGACAGCCAGTTTTTACTCACATTTTGCACTTGGCGAGTATTTTTAGACACTGTCCACACCTATAAACTTGTCTGTCATCTGCCTGTCTGTCTGTCACTTCTATATGTCTGTCTGTCCATCACTATACCCCTTTGTGTCTGGATATGACTGCTGGCTATTTTAGTTTTAAAACACATATCTTTTGTAACATTAAACATTTATTATTCATAGAAAGGCTGAGCTGGTCGATGACTATAAAAAAATAACATTCATCACCAATGTAGCCTTCGCAAATTGCTTGTTTTTGTGCATTAGTGCTAAATCTGTAATGTGTTTTTCTTCTACTTGTTCCCTGTTCGCTGCTGTCTGTTCAGTAGCTGCTCTTGTATGTTTGCATATATACATGATGATATGGATGTGTGTGTCCACAGAGCTGGAGGCTGAAGAGTGGTGGAAGTTATTGTGTTTGGAGTGTCTGGGCAGCAGACTTAATGACATCAGCCTGGGAGAACCGGACTTGTTAGCAGCAGGGGTGCAGAGGGAACAGAACGGTCAGTATCCAATTAGAGCCCGGCTTTTTGGGTGATTTTTTCCTCTTGTACTCCCTAAATGATTCTATTACAAGGACCAAATGTGTTTGTTAAACACAATCCCTCCAGGTCTGTTCTCATGTTTATAAATGATCTGCTCGGGCCAAGGTTCTCTACTAAGCACTAATGGGTACTGCCGTGCATCAGAGCATCAGCCCATAATGAAGCTTGTCATAGAGATGGATGAGATTATGACGCAGAAGAAAAGCAGGATGAATACGCATGGCACCTCTGCAAAAAACACTTAAGAGAATGAGTGAGAATCTTTAGTGAATTCATTTTGTTTCCTTCTAGAATGAATGGCAATGTGTTCAATTTAAAGTTAAACGGATTTTGCTTTAGGATGTAGATTTTACATTGGACATCAAGTGACATCCAAAACAGTACCAGAGCTGTTCACTGTACAAAAATGAACAATGTTTTAAGGAACATTAAATTACTAGGATTAAATGTATTCATTTCTATCCTAACTACTCATGCTTATATGGTTAGTTTTAATTATTTAATTATATTTTAAAATTTTAATTATCATTTTATATATATATATATATAATTAAAAAGAAAAAGAAAATATATAAGTTTATAATAAATATATATTAATTATATATAAATATATAATAAATAAATATATAATTCGATTAATTAATCGGCACATTATGTAATTAATCAGATTAAAAAATGTAATTGCTTGACAGCCCTACTATCTATCTATCTATCTATCTATCTATCTATCTATCTATCTCTCTCTCTCTCTCTCTCTCTCTCTCTCTCTCTCTCTCTCTCTATATATATATATATATATATATATATATATATAATTCGATTAATTAATCGGCACATTATGTAATTAATCAGATTAAAGAATTTAATTGCTTGACAGCCCTACTATATATATCTAATTAACTTTTAATTATATTTTTATTTTATTTTTCATTTTCATTATTTATATATATATATATATATATATATATATATATATAATTAATTACATGATGTGCCGATTAATTGATCACACATCAAATTTGGCTGAGAAATTGCCTCCAAAAGATAATTTAAAGTCATTATTGTGTTAAAGGAGAAAAGAATCAAATAGAAATTACAAAAAGTAACTTTAGAAAGAAATATTTTATTTGATTCAACATAGAATTTATTACACAAACTTTTAGGCTACAATGGCCTTTTTTTTCAGAAGCTGCATCTGAATTTAGATATGTTTACAGACTATTTATTGCAGTTCAGAGGTGGTATGAATGCATTTACACTGCATTTACAATTTCATAAATAATGCCATGAGATTAATGGGTTTTAAATGGGTATTAAAAGGGATAGTTCACTCAAAAATTAAACTTCTGTCATCATTTACTCACCCTCATGTCGTTTCAAACCTGTATGACTTACTTTCTTCTGTGGAACATAAAAGAAGTTATTTTGAGAAATGTCTCTGTATTTTTTTGTTCATACAATAGAAGTCAATTTTAACCAGAACAATTTGGTTACCAACATTCTTCAAAATATCTTTTTATGTTCTGCAAAAGAAAGTCATTCAGGCCTAATTTTGCCCCAATATTATGAATTTTAGGGCCATTCTAACTGCATTCTATAGGCTACATCACGCAGTGAGTTGTTGCTCTGCATCATGTTTATCGCCTATCAAATGTTTGAAATGTGTGACCTACGTAGGTCTGGGGCATGTACGTATGTTATTTTTTCAATAACTAACTAATATATATATCACGAGTAGCCGTGCGATATGGCTGTATATCAGCACAGCTGTGATTTGGCCGTAGGTAATCACAGTGTGCTGATATACAGCCATTTCGCACGGCTACGAGTGTGATATTGCATTTATACAACAGTTGGACGGCACGAGTGTGTAAATAAATAAGAACAACAACAACAGAGTTGTCTTTAAAAACCCTCTTTTGTGAGGAACTCTTAACAAATCTCAAGTTGACAGTTTAACAGTTGAGCCCAAGCCTCAGTTACTAATTTTAACGTCACTTTAGAACTAGTAAAGAAGGAACGTTGAGTCGCTTCATTGAAACTCACTGTAATATGTAGAGTATTATGAGAGAGAGATCGCCTGAGTGTATTACCTGCATCTAGATGATATTCTTCAGGTCAGTGTTATATTCCTAATCACAAAATCAGTTTGAATGTCCGCTGAGGAAAGCGATATCTTTGTCTTTGTCCTTTTAACATTTAAGACATTTCCATGACAGCGCTTGTCAATGCATTTGTCAGTTGAGTCTCGTAAAATGCTGTTTTAAGTAAAAATAACGTCCTTGTTTCCTTGTTTCAGTCCATTTCAATATAAAAATCTTTGCGACTGACTGACTCACTCATAGACAGTCTTTGCCGCCATCTCATGGCGTATTAATGTAATGTAACTTTCAGTGAACTCTTTCTCAATGCTAAAAATACGGCATGTTATTTATTTAAAATATTATTTATTGAACAATATTTAAATTAACAACAATAGCCATTATAACAGTATAAGAAGTAAAATAGGAAATAAACACAAGCAAACAGTTCAGTCAAACATACAAAAGCAGCGCTCTAGTTAGTACAGGATTTAATTTCAATGTAAATATAAAGTTATGAAACTTAATATAGCCCTTAAGTCAAATCTATTAGCTCTGGAACAAGTAATATATTAATAAGACCAAAGATTGCCCGTTTGATATACCCAAAACGAATTATTCTTTATGTTTAAACACTATCTACATAAGAGCCAGCAGCAAATTCCCGAAGGATTGGCCGAGATGAAGCTGTTCTCAGTGGGTACATGAGCACTGAACGGTCACTGACGGCCTGGAGCTCACATCTCCGAAAGTGTCTAAACAAATTTTCAAATAGGCACTATGTTTACATATAAATCACATATCTGAGGTCTATATTCTCGCCTAAAAAACTCTTAAAACGACATTCCGTTACAAAATAACAGTAGTATCTATAAAAATATGGTGGGTTTCCACGTCCGCCATGACACTCGCTGTAAGAATGCTGACAGCAGAGTGATTCAAACGTGAAACGGTTCCCGTGGCGATACTGGCAGAATATCACATGGCTGGAAAGACCTCTCAGCCAATCAGATTCAAGAAGCAGAACGAACTGTTGTATAAATATGTATGTATGTATGTATGTATGCATGTATGTATATATGAATGTATGTATGTAGTTTTCTCTGATGTCTGTGACAATAAGAACAGATCTGACCCACAAGGACAATTGCAACTCATCTTCTCTAGGATCACACTGTTTCAGTCTGAGTTGGTCTGAGTTGTGTCTGTGTTTACAGTTTGTTTTTTAAACATAATTCAGAAAATCAATATCAGTTCATCTCCAAGTGCTGCTCAAGCATTCAAGCATTCAGCTGTGTCAGACACCCTGCCGTGATCATCAAATTTTTTTCAATCAAATGACAGGCAAATATTGATTTGTTTTCATAACGAGAACGCAATGTGTATATGATTATATCAGCTGGAGGTCAGCAAAATGATCGTTTCTGCGCTATTCGACATCTGAGGAATAACGAGTAGAGAGTTTGCCATTTTGCGCTTCAATTAGACCCCTCTAACGGCGGGCTGCGATAATTAAATCAGAGTTAATTTTCACAATCCCTAAAATAGCCCCCATATTACATTGCCTCTTCCTCTGGAGAGACACATAGCTTATTTTGAAGCATTAGGTATAATTAGGCACTATTAATTTGGATTATGAAGTGCACCCTTGTCTTTTTGGAGCTAATTGAGATGGTGTGGTTACTCCAGCCGTGGTTGGCTCAATTGCGGCTCTATGGCAACAATCTGTTGACCTTTGTGCACTGCAAGAGCTGCATCTGCAAGAAGGAAAATAGTCAGTTGGAAAAATAATAATCATGCTAGATAGCTCTGTTAAGATGTTCTCGAGCTCTCCAGCCGAATCCTTTAATTCTCTGTCATCTTTAGGCAGAGCAGAATCTTTCAGCTGTGCAAATAAAAGCTGCATTTACCCAAGCTGTTTTAGATGTCTGTAAATATGACAGCTGAATTGACTGTACCGCCACAGTGGTTGCCCTATTTTAAGCAAATTTAATTATTATTAAAAGAAATGTCAGTCACACAGCAGTTGGCAACCTTTTCATATCTGTTAAAGAAACCGTTTACCCTCTTATGAATTTTGTTTCACACAAAACATTGGCAATTTCTGTCAACCTAAGGCTGCTGAACTTCTATGAGTTATTTACTTAAACGAACCACTCAGTTTTGTCAACCTACTTAATATAAATTCCTAGGTTTATTGGGTGAGCTTCATCTGTGCTTGTATCAAAATATATTAAACAACACTTCTGCAAAAATACTGCAAAAAAATGTTGACAACCCCGACCCCTTCAGCTTCATGGCTCCATTCTGGGATATAACACCTACTTTTAGAGATCCAATCAATTCCCAATGGAAAAAGTAAGGTCCTATTCTATTTTTTTTTTTTTTTTTTTTTTTTTTTTTCTCTCACATTAAATATCCTGTTTTACTTGGAAATACTTCATATTATTGAAGTAAAATGAGTTGTGAACACAATTTTGATAAATATATTATATTATACATTATATATTATATAATATAAAATGTATATTATATAAAACATGTAATGTAATATATAATAGTATATTATCTTGTCAAATTATTTGCATGTTGTTATTGCAAAATAATTAAAATGTATTTATATCCTTTTTATAAGATTAAATTAATTGTTCTATTTTAATGGTTTTAATTGGTTATTTTATTTTATTTTATTTTAAACAAACCCCAAGTCTTGTCACATTATTTGCATGTTGTTAATGCAACATGCAAATCTTTTTATAAGATCAAATTAAGTGTTAAATTAAATTAAAAATTCAAATCATTAAAATTTAATTTAATTTAATTTAATTTAATTTAATCTCAACAACCCCAATATGCAGTACTTGTGACTTTTAATTGTTTTTGTTTTGTTTGTTTTTTTATTTCAGAGAGATTTAATGTTTACTTGATGCCTACCCCAAACCTGGACATCTACGGAGAGTGCACAATGCAGATTACCCATGAGAACATCTACCTTTGGGACGTTCATAATGCCAGAGTCAAGCTGGTCATGTGGCCGCTCAACTCCCTGAGGAGATACGGCAGAGACTCGACCTGGTTCACGTTTGAGTCCGGGAGGTGTGTGAACACCATTTGATTCTAGTCGGGTGTGCTTTTGTCTGACAAGATGTTTTCATCCTAAATCCAATAGTCCTGATTCTGCTGCTCTGGATATTGATTCATTGATTCATGAAGGTGCTCAACATTTAGTATAATTTCCCTTGCAGGCTGCCCTTAAAGTGTACTCCTACTACTCAGCCTATTACGACAAGAGTGTGAATGTACTGAAAACGAATAGAAGCAATAATTGCTTAACGGATGTGTGTGCATGTGTGTTGTGCTCTTACAGGATGTGTGATACAGGGGAGGGTTTGTTCACATTCCAGACCAGAGAAGGCGAGATGATCTACCAAAGAGTTCACTCTGCCACGCTGTCCATCGCCGAGCAACATGAACGCATGATGATGGAGATGGAGAAGAGCTCACAGGTATAGTAAAACTACATATCTCATAATTCTATAGGGCACACTGGGGTGAAAGGCTTTTCTTATTTAGTATTTTAGAACAATTTGCTGTGTGTATTATTCTGTAATATTAGTACAAACATATTTCACAAACGAGTCTCAATTGTAGTATTCAAAATAAATTTGTTTCTGGGGTTCTCTTTATTCATTTATCATTGATAAAATTTCTATAATATTAATAATAATAAAACCTCGATGTGCACAGAAAATGCACCGTATTACTTCTTATATTTTAAAGGGGACCTATAATGCTCCTTTTACAAGATGTAATACAAGTCTCTGGTGTCCCCAGAATGTGTCTGTGAAGTTTCAGCTCAAAATAGCCCACAAATCATTTATTATAGCCTGTCAAATTTGCCCCTATTTAGGTGTGAGCAAAAACACGCTGTTTTTGTGTGTCCCTTTAAATGCAAATGAGCTGCTGCTCCCAGCCCCCTTTCCAGAAGAGGGCGGAGCTTTAACCGCTCATGCTTCGGTTGCTTAACAACAACAAAGCTGGAGAATCTCACGCAGCCAAAATGACGATTGTCAGTAAACAGTTCAGCCCTACATTGTTCAAACCGGAGTCGGACACTGATGGAGAGATTCAGGAAGAAGTTACAGCTTATAGAATGCATCTGGGCGTTTCTGAATGTTTAGTGGATAAATTTATATAGTTGCTGTGGAGTTGATTCAAATCATTGACTAGCATGTGCCGTCATGTTAATCTTTCATGCGTTGAATTGACCCTGAAATGACGGCATGGCAACAACACTCTACAACAACTCTTTCTCTTCTCTAAAGCAGCCCAGCAATGCCTCACCCCCTTTGTTGTCTGTTCTCGGGTACTGGGTTTATGGAAATTTTGGGTTTGTGATGTCACCAACCCGGGAAGAAGCTTGTTGTAGTCCCTACCAGCCGTTTGTTGTAGTCCTTAAAAAGATATTTTCCCTTTTCACTGAACTTTGAGCATTGTAACTTTGTAGGCGTTGTTTATGCTCAAACAGCAACATTACACACTAACTAAAGTTAAAAAAGTGAAATCATAATCAAGGACCCTTTTACTTTATCACCTTATACAAAACTAAAACAATTTTTTTTTTTTTTAAATCTCAAAATACATTACCGTTCAAAATTTGGGGGTCAGTAATTTTTTTTTTTTCAAAGAAATTGAGACTTTAGCAAGGACGTATTCAATTGATAAAAAGTGAAATTTTTAATGTTACAAAAGATTTTTATTTCAAATAAATGCTGTATCACAGTTTCCACTAAAATATTAAGCGGCACAACTGTTTTCAACATTGATAATAATAAGGAATGTTTCTTGAGCACTAAATGAGCATATTAGAATGATTTCTGAAGGATCATGTGACACTAAAGACTGGAGTAATGATGCTGAAAATACAGCTTTGCATCACAATTACTTTTTAAAATATATTAAAATATAAAACAGGTATTTTGGATTGTAATAATATTTCACAAAATTACTGTTTTAAATGTAGAAAGAAATGCAGACTTGGACTTGGGACCCCCCTCCCCCAAACCAACCAACCAAACAAACAAACATTTACTGACCTCAAACTTTTGAATGGTATTGTATATGTGATTATTTCAGGGATTCAAGTCTACAACATTATTACTTTAGATCAGATTACCTAAAAGTCAATCTTTTGTCACTGCACACAATGAAACTGTGGATCAGAATTGCAACTTGCTACTTATCCTTTAGGATTCCTGTAAATTTTCCCACGCCCTTGCTTGTAGAGCACACAGGTCACAGAACACTGGCATCTTTGGACTGTCGAAAACCTGTGCTTATGTCAAAATTGATGCGCTTATGTGTTCCCATAGCTCAACTGGTAGAGCATGACATTATTAGCAACATCAAGGTCAAGAGTTTGATTCCCAAGAACACACACACTGATAAACAGCAACTGAAGTAGCTTTGGTTAAAAGCGTCTACCAAATGCGTACGTGTAAATGGATTTGAGATGCATCTTAGTTGCAAGATAACAACAGAAATAACAGCCTCAAGAGGTTTTCAACATTCAAAGCTTTCTGCATCTAAACAGTAATGCCTTGGAATGTAATCTCACCATTTTTATTGTCAGCATATCACTGAAACCACATTTTGGTTATTTCTCTCTAACCTCCTGAAGCAAGTGAAGTTGATGAATCGTTCAGTCGCCTGGTGCGCGATGGTCTTTCCTGCACTATTTAAACCTCGCTGGCAGTGAATCTATGCTGTCATCTCTAAGGCCTTCAGTGGAGGCTGATGAGACTTGACCATATGGCCCTCCGCTCAGATCTCGCATTCAGGACCCCTGCCAAAAATGCTGCTTGCTCTGAAATCTTGATCTAGAGTCCCACTACGAGTATTATTTGTTCGAATTTATGAAATTCTCATGATAAATGCTCTGTTTTTAAAAGGCTGTAATGACATCACACTTCACCTGTCATCAGTAATGATCAAAACAGCCTAATGGAGGGGTGCTGTTTACTGCGAGTCTCGGCCTTTGAAATCCTCTCAGTGTAAGCCCTTTCCGAGTGATTTGACTGGAAATATAACCAATGTAACCCAATGATTTTCTGCTCTGCCTCACAGACTCTTTCAAACGAGAGCACATTAACAAAGTCGATATCTCTCCCGCGAAGCGCTTACTGGCACCACATCACGCGTCAGAACAGCGTGGGAGACATCTGCAATTACCAAGGTAAGACAGAGCTCTTTCCCACTCTACAGCTCAGTGAAAACACCGTCTTTAAATGTTCACCGTACTTATGAGGGTGACGATTTCATCTGAAGCTCCATTGGGTACATTTATAAATCGGTGAGCAACACTGGCCCTTTCGCTTGGGTAAAGTAAATCAATCCGATTGAATAAAGCAATAATATAGCAACACATTTGTTGTGCGTGTAACAGCGCTACATGCTCTTTAACATCCCTCTGCCCTTTCTGGAGTTGTTGAGTGAAAAGTGTTTTGTAAGACGGTTTGAATGTGGTACTGCATTAGTCTAGCTGGAAATCAGACTGGTGGATTTAATTCAATACTTTAAGTGAACATAAATTAAGCATGGAAGGTTTCCATAGTGATCTTGAATTACCAGTAAAGCTGTGTTCCGCATAGGGAGCGGATTTGCATAAAGTAGCTGATGAGCATGTATTCATCTAATTAAAACAATTGTGTCAGCAAAACCTTACTGTATTTGTTTATTAAAACATTTTGATGCTTCTCCTATTATGCCAACAAATAAACTCATACTGCATTTAAAGTAAAAGACGCTTACATCACATTTAAAATAGGGATAGATCATCTAAAAATAAAAATATATATTTCATTTACTGACTCTCATGTTGTTCCAAACCCAGTTTTTTTCTACAGTGGAACATAAGAGAAGTTTAGCAGAATGTTCAAACTGCTCTTTTCTTTACAGTAAAAGTGGATGGGACCGGGGCTTTCAGGACAAAAAAGTAGGGATGGGCATTTTTCCAAAATATTGTATTCAAATATTTGGCCTTGTAAAAAACAAATATTCGAATATTTGTTTATTTAAATGACGTTACGAGAAAGACGTTATTTTTTTAATTCATCAAGATTTTGTAACCATTTCTGAACAAGCTTACGATTAGGCAATATACACAACAAGCTTACATTATATCTTAAGGTTTTCTTTTAGTTAAAAAAGCATTAAAGGGATAGTTCCCCCAAAAATGAAAATTTGATGTTTATCTGCTTACCCCCAGGGCATCCAAGATGTAGGTGACTTTGTTTCTTCAGTAGAACACAAATGATGATTTTTAACTCCAACTGTTGCGGTCTGTCAGTCGTATAATGCTTGTCAATGGTAACTCCATCTATAAGAGTCAAAAAAACATGCACAGACAAATCCAAATTAAACCCTGCGGCTCGTGACGACACATTGATGTCCTAAGACATGAAACGATCGGTTTGTGCGAGAAACCGAACAGTATTTATATAATTTTTTACCTCTAATACACCACTATGTCCAACTGCCTTGCGCATCCGGTTGGTGAGGTCTGAACACGCTCTGACAACGGAAGTGATGTCTCGCACTCATTGAAGTATAAGCGCGAGAGATCACTTCCGTCATCAGAACGAGTTTTCAGACCTCACCAACCGGATGCGCACGGCAGTTGGACATAGTGGTGTTTTAGAGGTGAAAAATGATATAAATACTGTTCGATTTCTCACACAAACCGATCGTTTCGTGTCTTAGGACATCAATGTGTCGTCACGAGCCGCAGGGTTTAATTTGGATTTGTCTGTGCATGTTTTTTTGACTCTCATAGATGGAGTTCCCATTGACAAGCATTATACGACTGACAGACCGCAACGGTTGGAGTTAAAAATCCTCATTCGTGTTCTACTGAAGAAAAAAAGTCACCTACATCTTGGATGCCCTGGGGGTAAGCAGATAAACATCAAATTTTCATTTTTGGGTGAACTATCCCTTTAAACAATATGTGCAAACAAAAAATATAAAGAACAAAAGCATTTAAGCTCAAGCAGCGCGAACGGGAAAAACGCTAATAAAGCAGACAGCGGCAGTTATTGTACAGAACGTACATATACACTCGAGTCAGTATATGGTTATTGTGTATTGTTTCACATGTTCATGTTGAGAAAAACAATATCCACATGCTCGGGTGAGAAAACGAGCTGCACTGACAGACGTTGCAGAAGACACAAAGATAGCGGTGTGCTAAGCTAAGTTTCTAACAGCAGCACTTTGTGTTTTCGTAAATATGTCTCCCTCAACGAAACTTAAAGGAAGCATATGTCTCGAGATCATTTTGCTATCAGATAAGTTATCTTCTCTGCTCACTTGGGGTACAGCTGCGTTTACCTGTCATGAATGCAGTGATGGACAGCTGTCTTTCCTCATTCGACAGTTGTTTTGATTTTATGTGCTTTCTCATTATGGTGATAATATTATGATAACTTGGTTTCATTAATTAATTTGATCAAAAATAATTCCATTTTGTAAGATTATTATCATCTATAAGTAATTTCAAACTTCGCGAGGCAGAGCAGACGACAACATTATGTGACGATCAAATACAATAAACTTGCTAAACACGCTTCACAGCGCCACCCAGTGCATTTAGTTATAACTGCGAGCTTTAGTGGTTAGGATTTATCATGGATTCACTGCATTTACGGCCAGCAAAGCTACATAGTAAAATTCAAGTAGTATTTTTATTTTTCGAATATTAATTACAGATCGAATATTCGAATATTTGACTATTTGTGCACACCCCTACAAAAAAGCACCATAAAATTATAATAAAAGTAGTTTGTTTGGCTCTTATAAAACGGTTAGTTCCTGTCCTTGATTCTGATTGGTCAATAGCTGTGTTTTATTCCCGATAAAACACGGCTATGACCGCTTCACGCAGCGGTTATGTGTATCACTACACAACACCCTTAGCAACCACTCTTAGCAACGTAAACTGTTTGTTCTCAATTGATATTGTTCATTGAAGCTTACTGTATTATGTAGAAGAGTATTGTGAGAAAGAGATCGAGTGAGCGAGTTTATTACCTGCATTCAGATTTAGCATTTTCCTTCAGGTCAGTCCTATGTTCATAATAAAAAATTTGTTTAAATGTATTATCTTGTCCTTTTATCATTTAAGGGGTTTTCCGTGACTGACAGCGCTAGTCAAAGCATTTGTCAGTTGCGTTTTGTTCCATGTTCACAACAATTCAGTCTTTTCAATGTAAAAGTCTTCGCTACTGACTGACACACTCATAAAGACAGTCTTTGCTGCCATCTAATGGTGTAATAATGTAACTTCTGTTGCTGTTCATGGTCAGGGAATATTTTTTCCGGCCGAAGGCTTTTAGTGAAAGTTTACTTCATGAAAGTTGCATTGATACATATTTTTGTCTTTAATATTTGCATTGTGTGGTAACCATTTTATAAAAGCAATAAGGTACTCGAGGCTAGTGCTGTATCGTAAATAAGTCATGGCGGAAGGGCGTTGTTAGGCACGACGCGAAGCGGACTTATTCATGATACAGCACAGCCTCTCGTACCTGATTGCTTACATATACTATTTTCTAAGTCTTCAGAACATCTTTATAGCTTAGCGTGAGGAAAAGATCAAATTTAAAGGTATAGTTCACCCAAAAATGAAAATGTTGTTATTACTTACTCACCCTCAAGTGGTTCCAAATCTGTATGAGTTTCTTTCTTCTGTTGAACACAAAAAAATATATTTTAAAAAATGTGGGTAACCAGTCAGTTGATGGTAGCCATTGACTTCCATAGTAGGAAAAAAATATATATATGGAAGTCAATGGGTACCATCGACTGTCTGGTTACCCACATTTTTTAAAACATATTCTTTTGTGTTTAACAGAAGAAAGACACTTGTACAGGTTTGGAACAACATGATGGTGAGTAAATGATGACAAAATTTTCATTTTTGGGTGAACTATCCCTTTAAGTTGAGATTCACTAATAATCTTGCTTTGAAAACTTTAAATATATGGGAAAAGAGCATCTTGAACATTTTGCTATACTCCTTTTTATGTTTAACTGAAAACTGCCATATGGATTTCAGTAAATATTTACAGATTTTCTTTTTGAACTATTCTCATGTAAACCCTCACTGATGCACATTTAAATCCATTTTACAAAAATACATTGTGCATCTACTTGCTATTTGTGTGCCATTGATTTTCTTTTTCATTTTCCATGGCTCCTTTTTAGCTAATGCTTTTGAGTGTTGGATTGAAAGAGTGTGTATATGTCCATGTGGTCCAAAGAAGCGTAGCATTAGGGAAATGATGTGTCCATCTGCTGGGAGAGAAATGAGTTAATCTGCCTAGTGAGAGATAACTGGACGCCACATGGGTTTGGTGCCTCGGCCTTTGTCAAGCTGTCAAAGCGGTCCTTTGTCATATGCGAATAACCTGCGTTTTTACTGTAACGCAATTCCACAAGACACAAGCAGGAAATTTGAACATATGAATGCGTTAGTGTAAACACAAAAAGATTATTAGCTATAATGGCATGATATTTGCGTCCCTAATCAGTGAAAAAAATGTTTTGAGGCGGCTCCATCTGCTGATGTATCTGCCTCTGAGGCAGCCAGCCTTAAAACCTCTGTCTCGTTCATCATTGTGGCATTCCCATTGTTGAGATGTTAGCCTGATATAGTGAATGTACCCCCTCCTCATCAGCTTCCCTCAGAAATACAAATTCAGCAGAATGCTGCTTTTTTTTCAATGAATAAATTGAGTGCATCACCATGTTGAAGGACGGTGTTTAGGTTGAGGAGTCAATGAGAGCGCGCGCCTTCCGTGAGAGGAAAATGGAAAATATTATAAAGATCTCTGCTGTGCAGAAGCACACTCCTTATGAATTGTGCTGAATAGAGGACTTTGCCACCTGCGTAAGATGGCATATACAGCATAAGATGCTTTTTTTAATCAATCAGCATGCATATGAACAACCCACCGCACTGTGTATGATAATATACAGTTCATGGCATAAATCTAATCATTCACACCTGAAGAATGGATACTACATTAGTGAACAAAGATGAATTGGTGACAGCTGGTCATTAACAAACAGTATGTAATGTTCAGGATGTTCATTTAACTGCTCATTAGTTTGTGTACATTTAAATATTACATTTGAAAAGCTTTTAAAAATGTTTAAATAAAATACAAAATTTTATTTTAAAAAATCAGATGAATTTAAATGTTTATTAATTAAATGTTTATTTATTTTTTAGTGTATAATTGTTAATTATAAAAACTAAAAATTAAATGTAAACATTAGTATTAAATAATAGGCATTTATTAAGTAATGTTCAAAAGTTTGGGATCAGTAAGATGCTTTTATTCAGAGTGGATGCATTAAATTGATTAAAAGTGACAGTAAAGACATTTATAATGTTACAAAAAAAATCTATTTAAAATAAATGCTGTTCTTTTGAACTTTCTATTCATCAAAGAATTCTGAAAAAAAAAAAACAGTTTTCACATAATAATATGAAATGTTTCTTGAGCAGTAAATCAGCATATTAGAATGATTTCTGAATGATCATGTGACTGAAGACTGGAGTAATGATGCTGAAAATTCAGCTTTGCCATCACAGGAATAAATTACATTTTAAAATATATTGAAATAGAAAATAATTATTTTAAATTGTAATAATATTTCACAATATTGCTGTTTTTACTGTATTTTTGATCAAATAATTGCAGCCTTGGTGAGCATATGATTCTTTCAAAAATACAAAAAAAAAAAAAATCATACCGTCCCCAAACTTTTGAACGGTAGTGTGTAAATCAAAGTTTCATGAAATTTCTAACTATTATAATCTACATTAAGTTCTACCAAAAATGAAAAATCTGTTAATATTTGTCACCTGCCTCTTTTGTGTTCCGCGGAAATAAAATCATACAGATTTGAAATGAGGGCAAGTAAATGATCGAACGATCCCTACACTGTAAATAATTATTTTCATGATTTGTTATCACAACATTTTTTTTTTTTTTTTGTCAAATCAACTTAAATAATTACAGAAGCCCTGATCCGCATGGTGGAAAGAAAAAAAAAAAAACTTATGGTGGGGAGAAAAAAAGAAAAAGAAAACTTATCTCGTTATTTCGACATAAGTTGTTATTTCGAGATATTAAGTTATTTTGACATAACTCGTTATTTCAACATATCTCATTATTTCGACATAAGTCGTTATTTCGAGATATTAAGTCGTTATTTCGAGATATTAAGTCGTTATTTCGAGATATTAAGTCATTATTGCGAGATATTAAGTCGTTATTTCGACATAAAAAGTTGTTATTATGACATATCTCATTATTTCGACATAAAATCTTGTTATTTCGACATATCTCGTTATTTCGACATAACTCGTTATTTCAACATATCTCGTTATTTCAGCATAATAATTCGTTATTTCGACATCTCGTTATTTCAACACAAGTCGTTATTTCGAGATATTAAGTCGTTATTTCGACGTAACTCGTTCTTGTATATCAAGTTTAATAAAAGACGTGCACAATTCAATGTCTTCAGTGGCGCAACAGTAACGTGTCGGCTTGCAGTCAACTTATGTTGAAATAACGACTTATGTTGAAAACTTATGTCGAAATGATGAGATGTCGAAATAACGACTTATGTTGTAATAACGAGTTATGTCGAAATAACGACTTATGTTGAAATAATGAGATATGTTGTAATAACGACTTATGTCATCAAAATAACGACTTAATATCTCGAAATAGCAACTTATGTCGAAATAACGACTTGTCTCGAAATAGCGAGATAAGTTTTCTTTTTCTTTTTTTTTTCTCTACCATGCGGTTCAGGGCTTCCGTAAATAATTAATGTGGTTCAGATAACATAATATTTTGAGTTTCTGTTGATTAAACCAATCACCTTCATTGTATTAACTCAAATTTTTAATTTCAATGTACTCAAAATTTTAAGTCAACCAGGTAACTTACTTTTTTAAGGTAAACCAACAATTCTTTTTTTACAGTGTATAAGCATAATGTATAGTAATGATGTTTGGTGATATATTAATGAAGGTTATTATAATGTGATGCATTGTAAGACATTTAAAGAATGTGTTTTCCCCTCATATTGATGTATGAACTACAATATAAAGATGAATATCTGCTCTTTAATTGTTTACAGTAATTTCTCCAGCTAATATCCACATCTGGCAGGAAAGAACATGACTTCCTGTCACTTTGTGAATGAGAAATAATGCTTGGAAAGTGTTGTGCTGATGTTTATTCAGTCACAGCTCAGGTGACAGATAGAAAACAGGGGCCAAACTGGCAGCGTACATTTGGTCACAAGATAAATTTGTAGTCAGCAGGTATGGATTTGCTGACTCATATAATATGAGTCATACTGTATGTATTCTGTTAAAAATGGATCACCTCCTTCCGTTCCCCTCCAAGACATGTAGCACAATTAATAAATACTTCCTGTTACAAATAGCCTTGCAGTTCTTGTATGTAACTTTACCCTATGCCATAATAATATCTTTTTATTTGGACTTTTTCAGCATATTTTGATATGTGCAATTGTTTGATAATAATTTGATTAATACATATTTTGCATTATTTGATGACTTTATTTAGGGTCATACTTATGGCACTACGACTTTGAGATGTGGAAAATGGACCGAATCCAGTCATAAAATGGAATTTATTGGATAATGTGGAATGTCACCGAATTTGGCAAATTTTGGATGAATAAATCAAAAGTAGCACCGTACAAATAATCATATCGTTTCATCTACTTGACACTCGTGGTGTTTACAGCGTCTGCAATCTCACTAAATGAACACATGAACTTCATCTCTGAGAGCCACTTCACCAGCATTTCACCATTTCATCTAATAAAACTATCATCATATACACATTGAAACTTAAAGGTCTTCACTACAACTCGCCACAAGAAGTTTGTTTTAACTTGAAGAAATTATTACAGAAATATGTGACCTGTGCAGGCAAAATGAGTCGGACTTTGCACGGGCTAATTACGAGCTACAGGCAAAACAAGTCAAAAATGTTGATTTTGGTCGAATTTGAGGTTTTCACAAAAATGAGTTCATTAAGCCTTCATCTAGCGATCCAAATGCTTCAAATAGCAATTAAACATCTAAAAGTATCTTTATATGTATGTTTTCTGAGAGGAGTACCTTTCCTTTGACCATGAAAAATGCAGTTTTTCTCACGCTTCCCCTCAGCAACTTCCTCATTAGTCCAAGTTTGGTATCGTTTTAAAGCGCAGCATTTCAACTTTGTCAATATTCATAGCGAATTTTTGATGGCACGAATCTGAACCAATGAAATGTGATTTTCAAACACACGCTGATGTAAACAAATCGATCTTACTCGTGCTGACGGACAGGTCCGAAGTGCTCGCACAAAGTGCGCGATCCCGATATACATGTATAAACAGAAATACAGTACTTCAAAATATTGAAGTAAAATATTGAAGAAGAAAAAAAAGATGAATATATATATTTTCCTATAGATATTTGGTTTTGATGAGGTGTGTGCCAAATTAGGTGTTATTAACAGGGATTTTAAAGTATGGTTGCTAGATGATTTTGTTTTGGAACCTTCAGAACCTTTAACTAAATTTTTCTCAAAATTGACTTTGCTGACTCTACTGACTTCAAACAGGTGTAGCTCAGTCATTTTTTTGTTGGATTCCAACAAATCATACATCATTTTGAAGGTTTTTTAATAGCTATTGTGAAAATAACAATAACTTATTTTTGAAAATGTGCTTATTGTGACTAATTTTGCCATCACTGGTCACAAATATTACTATTGTACAGTAGCATGTACTTTTCAACGTAAACATAATTTTTTTTTAAAGAATATCACATAATATCACACTTTTTCATCCATGTTATAAACAGTAAACCTCTGTTGTGCAGCACTTTCAACAATTTTATTAATTCAGTTAATTAGACAAGCTTCTTGATTATAAAAAAATTAAATAAAGCTTTAAAACAGAATTAAAATGGAAAACACACACACACACACACACACACACACACGTTAGTAGGTTTTTGTGTAGACAGGAGTTTTATACTATACAAACTTTACATTCTATCCCTTAACTCTACCCTATCCTACCCAGAAAAATTCTGCATATATATATATATATATATATATATCTTTTAGAATGATTTATGAGCTGTTTTTTTCCCATGGGAACAAATTATCATTGCGGGAACATTTGGTCCCCAAAATGTAGGGACTACCTGGACCACAGACACACACAGGTTCCTCCAGTTCCACACTTTCTCCAGGACACCTGCACTAAGCAAATGGTTGTCTGGGTTGGAGCTGAGCGAGCCCAGTCCATATACAGACTCAAAAATGCCCATCTTCGCATTCCTCACCATCTCGCTAATCTGAAATCAATACACAACAGACCCAATCTGTGTGCCTCCCTGCCAGACAGCACGTTCCCAGCAGCTCCAACCTAGCAGCAATGATATAAAGAGGCTTTTCTGGAAGATTCAGACAAGGGTAGAACGGAGAGAGCTTTTCTTATTATATAAACACGCTCACACGCTGCTGTCTCAGGTCTTGGGACCGCTCTGGAGTGGTTTGATAAGCCTGATTGGTCCCATGTGTGTCCTTCTGACCAGCTGCACCTTGCTTTTCTACTGATTGGGCCTCTTCTGTTCCCTGTCAAAGATTGTGCTAAAGTATGTGTGTATATATATATAATATAATATGTATATATATATATATATATATATATATATGTGTGTGTGTGCTGAATCTTTCCTTCAGCAAAACATGAGTAGGCATACTTTTGCAGAGAAGTATTTTTCTGTTGCTCTTATGGACAACAACTACAGCTGTATTCGTTAACTAGTATTACTTATTCCTGTTCTGATAATGGCCATACCTGTATTAGCCATAGATAGACTGATATTTCATATAAACAATGTATAAAGTTTAAAGTTAAAGTTTAGCAATAGAAGTTCCACACCAATAAAATAAAATCAATGCAAAAATCAATAAGTTTACATACATAACTGGGTAGATGACATTAAATTAGTCTAATGACAGCAGTGTGGCATGCTATACTCCAACCAGAACCATTTTATAATTTTTATTATACATTATTACTCATAATAAGAGATTAAATTGAACATTTGTACTTTTAACAACACATTTGTTGCACCACAAGGTTATTTAAATAAACTGTGTAAACAAATTAATAAATTATATGTATAAAATATGTATATCTAAATGTAAAAACATCTAGAAGTCGAGAAAAAGGTTCATGGACATGTTATCTGTCAACTACCCAATTACAGACTTTTGAAAATGGAGGCTTTTGCTTGAAACCTTTTCCTCTACCTTCATTAGTTTGGCTCATTTACTTTGGCCTTTAGGTTTGTAATCACCTTGCGGTGATGGCAGGTTATATGTGAGCAGCAGATTGGGCTTAATGTAAATTAACTTTCAGAGCAGGAAAATGTGAGTTTACTAATGCATAGAAATACATGGTGGAAAAAGGTGT
Organism: Mylopharyngodon piceus; assembly: GCA_039654765.1. Lineage (NCBI taxonomy): Eukaryota > Metazoa > Chordata > Actinopteri > Cypriniformes > Xenocyprididae > Mylopharyngodon > Mylopharyngodon piceus. The sequence goes on along the minus strand of CM077444.1, from coordinate 14,419,934 downwards.
TTTTCCCAGCCAAATCGATATGCACCCAGTAGCGACTCCTGACTATGAATTTAGGTGGGGCAGATTCTGGGTCTTAGCTCTATTTTGTAAACTTTATATTCTAATCACTGAACACATGAAGACACACTGGCAGAGGTTGCGTTATTCAGCCTGAGGGTGGCGCTCTCATGTTGATTGACAGGCTTATAACAGCGGAAACAACTTGCTCTGTAATTTTTGGTCATACAGATAAGAGTAATACATTTGAAACTGTTAACTCTACTTTTATTTGTGTACACTCACAATAACAACAAAACGTTGTGCTTTTGTAAAATAAAGGAAACACACAGGATGTGTTTTCTGCCATCTCAGTCTCTGTGAACTGGAGCGCGTCACAAAAATGAATCGGAACTCATCATGCTACTTGCCTCACAGACAATATATCTAGAAAGCTTGAAATGTCTACTTTTAAACAAACTAATACAAATCTAAAACAAATAGGCCCTACTTTCTGATTATGTAATCCGTATGAAAGGTGCATTCTGTCTAAAGGCGCGTTCACTATACTGCGGAGGAGGCGAGTCAGTGTCGTCAACTTCATCTTTTGCAGCTGACACTGACTCAGAAAACACTAGTTTATTAATAAATAATAAAAATGTCTCTGCGCTATTTTTTTTCTTACACATTCATAATCATTACTTTTGCCGGTGCTTTGCGGCAAGCTTTATGAGTGCACTTGAACACGGAATAGATTATATATAGACACGTTTCCACCACAGGAACTTTCCCCAGGGACTTCGGGGTGGTACTCGGTGTGTTTGGACCGCAGGGACCAGGGTCTAAATGAAGTTCCGGGTAAAAATTTACCTCTCAGAAAGTCCCTGCTCACGAGGTAGTACTTTTTCAAAGTTCAGGAACTTTAGGGGGTGGGACTTGGATGGTTGAGTTCACGCAGCAATTTGATTGGTTGACTCCACGCAGCATTTTATTTCAACCACGATTTTTAAAAGTCTGTTGCGGTGCATGCAGTAAGAGTTGTTTGCTGTTCGAATCAACAATGGAGTTTAAGAAATACGACGACAATGGACAAACGACAAGGTTCAGGCTTTATTAAGCTCATATGCGGAGGACAAAATCCAGCGGGAACTGGAAAGTTGCAGGCAGTCCTACGTCACCAGACTAATTTGCTTAATCTATCTTTAATATTCTCTGTGTTTACTTCCGTATGACGGTGTGCTGCGTGACGTCTTTTTATTGTTCTTATACGTCGTCTTATCCTTCATTGAAATTGGCCACATTTAAAACAACAAATGTGAACAGCTATACAAAAAAAAAAAAAAAAAAAAATCTGATCTGAGCATTAAATCGGAATTGAGCACTAAGGTTTGCAGTGTGAACCGAGCCTTGGTGCCCATTTATGCCACAACTAGACTGAGCTGATGCAACCTACCCATGATGCAAGTGGCACTGAGATGTCATACTGTAAGTGCAGCAGTGGAACATGCATCCTGCTTTTTTCCCTTTTTCTCCAGCTACATCTTTCTGTCTATGGAAGCTTGTTTCCACTATGGAACAAAAAGTAAAAAAGGTAATTGCGACTTATTATCTCACAATTCTGACTTTTTTCTTGCAATTGCGAGTTTATATCTGATTTATAAACGTGCAATTGTGAGGAAAAAAGTCAGAATTGCCTGTTTATATCTCACAATTCTGACTTTTTTTCTCACAATTCCAAACTTCTCTATTTCTCACAAACTTTATAACACAATTCTGACCTTAAATTAAATTGCGAGAAAGTCGCATGCAACATGTTTCTTGTTTCTCGCAATTGCAAGTTTATATCTCGCAATTCTGACTTTATTTCTTGCAATGGAAAAAAAGGGGGGAAAAACGTCAAAATCATGAGTCGCAAATACCTTTTTTTTTATTTTTTATTCCATGGCGGAAACAAACTTCCATAGTCTGACGACTTTATTCACCAATATCTAGTGATGGGCGATTTCAAAACACTGCTTCATGAAGCTTCGAAGCTTTACGAGTCTTTTTTTTCGAATCAGTGGTTCGGAGCGCATATCAAACTGCCAAAGTCACGTGATTTCAGTAAACGAGGCATCGTTACATTATAATACGTTATACGTTCACGTGACTTTGGCAGTTTGATACACGCTCCGAACCACTGATTCGAAACAAAAGATTTGTAAAGCTTCCTGTTTTGAAATCGCCCATCACTAGAAATTGTTGAATAAAGTCGTTATTTTGTTTTTTGGCACACAAAAAGTATTCTCGTCGCTTCATAACATTAAGGTTGAACCACTGTAGTCACATGAACTGTTTTAAATATGTCTTTAGTAGCTTACTGCGCATTGAAAGTGTTAATTGTCTTGCTGTCAATGGAGGCCTTACTGAGCCATCGGATTTTATCAAAAATATCTTAATTTGTGTTCCAAGATGAACGAAGGTCTTAAGGGTTTGGAACGACACGAGGGTGAATAATTAATGACATAATTTTCATTTTGGGGTGAACTAACCCTTTAACGATAACAACATTGTCTCTTTGAATAACTGGTTTTACTAATATAAAACATAGTTACATAGTGAAAATATGAGGCAATACTGAAAATCTGCACGAGTCGCAAATACCTTTTTTATTTTTTATTCCATGGCGGAAACAAACTTCCATAGTCTGTTAGTCTAACAGAACAATAAAGCTATATTCGAATGTGACGGATTACAAATTGTTCAAAGCATTAAAATAATTTCATTTACACAGATACAACAGGTTATTACAGCAAGTTCAATACTCTTACAGTACTATACTCTAGTTTCTGCACTTCATCCTCTAGTCTAGAGCTGTGTAAGTCAGACTGGTGAGAGCAACTTGCTTTAATGTCATGCCAATGACAAATCATCTGTGTCCCACCAGGTTAGATCAGTGTACTGGAGCCTCTTGTGTGAGTGTACTGTATGTGTGCATGTACGCATTTGTGTGTGTGTGTGTGACAGCTGTGGTCTAACCCGAAGCCCTGGCACTGCAGGAGCTGTCTTGCACACAACAAATATGCTTGTTTACCATCCCGGCTGATAATTCCCCTTTTTTTTTTCCTTTTTGTCCTACCAAGCTGAAACCGGGCCAGAACTTTGAGCAACAGATCTGCAGTATAATTGCATTTTTCTAAAGGCTGGCTTTTTTCAAGTTGAGGTACGAAAGGCTTGTTTGGCTTCTGTCGTTTCATAAGAACTAATGAAGAAGAATCGAGAGGTTGTCACTTTGTTTTCTTCTCTGGTCGTTGTTAGTTCGAGCCCCTGTGGTGGGAACTGATAGTGTTGGCCAATTGGCAGTTTGCAGTCAAAATTGGGGAGTCAAACACAGCGGCACTTCTGTCGATGTTATTAGTTAGAATAAATGCCATGCCAGTGTTTGAAAATAAATCACTACAGATTTTATTTAATGGCATAAAGATAAGAGGAGATTGTCTCATTTCCTTCTCATTTAGTGTTTGATGTTTAACAAGTTTAACATTTTAATTTTAGTTTAGCATTTAGTCACTTGTTATGTGCTGCTTTATTCATTTTGTTTTTTTAATATTTCTATATAACTTTATTTTTATTTCAATTTTCCTAATTTTAGTGCTTCAACCTAAACTTATTTCAGGTAGTTGCCAAGGTAACATTTCTAATTTTTAAGATTTTTGTCTAAGAACTTTAGTTAAACTACAATTTAAAAAATATATATATTTTTTGTATTTGAAATAAGCTGAAATAAAGCTGAAATAAAATAAATAATTTCACATTTATTAAAAAAAATAGTTTTAGTTAAAGGGTTACTTCACTCAAAAATGAAAATTCTGTCATTAATTACTCACCCTCATGTCATTTCATACCCGTAAGACCTTCGTTCATCTTCGGAACACAAATTAAGATATTTTTGATAAAATTCGATGGCTCAGTGAGGCCTCCAGTGACAGCAAGACAATTAACACTTTCAGATGCCCAGAAAGCTACTAAAGACATATTTAAAACAGTTCATGTGACTACAGTGGTTCAACCTTAATGTTATAAAGCGACAAGAATACTTTTTGTGCACCAAAAAACAAATCACGTGATTTTGGCAGTTTGATACACGCTCCGAACCACTGATTCGAAACAAAAGATTTGTAAAGCTTCGTGTTTTGAAATCGCCCATCACTAGAAATTGTTGAATAAAGTCGTTATTTTGTTTTTTGGCGCACAAAAAGTATTCTCGTCGCTTCATAACATTAAGGTTGAACCACTGTAGTCACATGAACTGTTTTAAATATGTCTTTAGTAGCTTTCTGGGCATTGAAAGTGTTAATTGTCTTGCTGTCAAAGGAGGCCTCACTGAGCCATCGGATTTTATCAAAAATATCTTAATTTGTGTTCCAAGATGAACGAAGGTCTTGCGGGTTTGGAACGACACGAGGGTGAGTAATTAATGACATAATTTTCATTTTGGGGTGAACTAACCCTTTAACGATAACAACATTGTCTCTTTGAATAACTGGTTTTACTAATATAAAACATAGTTACATAGTGAAAATATGAGGCAATACTGAAAATCTGCACTGGGATTTTTTTTTTTTTTTTTTTCATAAAAAAAAAGAAAAATGTTTTGTTTTTATAAATGTTTTTATTATCAAAAAACAATTTTGTATTTGAGATGAAGCTGAAATAAGATGAAGTATTTAATTTTGATTTCAAATTAAAAAATAGTTTTTAATAGTTTTAGTTAACGATAACAACAGTCTCTTTGAATAACCGGTTTTACTAATATAAATGTAAGCTAGTGAAAATATGTCGCCATATACTGAAAATCTGTGTTGGGATTTTTTCCATAAACTACATAATTTTTTTGTAAACAAAGAAACATGATATAAAATGAACAAATATTCACTAAACAAATCAAATACTAAGACATTCTTTTGTTATTTTTTTATTATTGAATATATACATATATAATCTATAAAAATATTTGTTTGTTTTTTTGTCATGGAGGTCACAATAATTTTTGTGCTCATGTAAATAATGTTTTTGCATGTCATATTGCTGTATTTGTGTCTGTTGAAAATGAATAATGGATTCATACTGCAGACTACAGTCACGTAGTCTGATTTTTTTCATTATGGTTTGACTCAGTATTTGATAAAGATAGTTTCCTGGTTGTTCAGGTACACTGTATTGCCTTTGTTATAAGAAAGTGATACAGCTTGTAGACTCTAGACATTGCAAATATTGAGGTATGGTGTGTGAGTGTCTGTGTGTGTGTGTGTTATCATCTAAGTCTGTTTATCTGGCCGTTGCTTCATTTCCTCCATCCTGTAGAGCTCACTGGCAGTTCAGATCATCTGTGGCTCAGTACCCTGACTGTAATTTCCTAAGGTGATGGAAACACACATGTGGATAGTGTCTGTTGGCAGATCGCTGGGGCCACAGAGGCATAACATGTTTACCAAGCATGCAGGACAAGTGGCGCTCCGACTGCCATTGGGTTCATACTGGCTCCCGCAAATCCGCTTACATCAAAAATTTGACATCTGGATGAGAGGACACCTTCTGTGCTGTCTGAATCATGTACCAGAGCGGGAGTGTTCAGTTCTGCTACAGGATCCCTCAATGCAGAGGTTAGATTCAACCCTTCTCGGATACTGCCTGTAATTGTCAGGAAAACCCATTCGGATGAGGAGGGTTGGAACTAAACTCCATTTGATCTCCAGTGCTGCACCTAGTTCACACAGTTAAAGATACAGACATTTCAGGCTTTAGGCATGAGGAATTATGTCAGATTATGCAACAAATGTAGACAACAGAACATGACGATATGCTCTAGGGGCCAGGGTTATTATAGTTAAAACCAAAACCATAATTTTTTTTTAAAAAATAATAAAATGAATCGCTACTTGAAATAAATCGAACGTTAACTGAACTTAAATAAAATATACAAAAATTATTTATTTATTACTAATTTTATTGCAGCTAGTTGCCAAGGCAAGACTTCCAATTTTCATTTAGTTTAACTTGATGTACTAAAATAACTAAAATTATAAAATTAAAATTAATAAAAACTATACAAACATATATTTTTTTTTTAAAAATGCCAAAAACATACAACAAAATGACTATAAAATCAGAAAATAAATAAATAAAATATTAATAGAAACTAAAACAGTATCTCAGTGATACTAAACATGGTCTAGGGCTTCTGTTTTTGATAATAAATTAATAATAATTATTAATATTAATAAATACATCCATTACTATTCAAAAACCTGGGATCAGTAAGATTTTTTTTTTAATGTTCATTTAAATCTCTTATGCTCACCAAAGCTGCATTTATTTGATCAAAAATACAGTGATATTGTGAGATATTATTACCATTTATTATTACAATTTAACTAACAGTTTTCTATTTTAATATAGTTTAAAATATAAATTATTCCTGTGATGGTAAAGCTGAATTTTCAGCATCATTACTCCAGTGTCACATAATCTTTCAGAAATCATTCTATACTGATTTGCTGCTCAAGAAACATTTCTTATTATTATCAATGTTAAAAACAGTTGTGTTGCTTAATATTTTTGTAGAAATTGTTTTTTCTTCAGGATTTTATGAATAGAAGTTCAAAAGAACAGCATTTATTTGTAAAATAATTTATGTACAGTAGCATTTTACTTTAATTTTTTATCAATTTAATGCGTCCTTGCTGAATAAAATGCTGAAAAAAAAAAAAAAAAAAAAACTTAACAGTAGTATACTGTAAATAACTAAATAAATAAAGCATCTATTTTGCTTTCATTAAAGGTGCAATGTGTACATTTTAGGAGGATCTTTTGACAGAAATCCAATATAATATACATAACTATGTTTTCAGTGGTGTATAAAGATGTTACATAATGAACCGTTATGTTTTTATTACCTTTTATTACCTTAGAATGAGCCATTTTTACATATTTGTCCTGTGTTCGCCACCGTAGCTTCTCTATATTGCAATTCGCAACCTCACCGCTAGATGCCGCTAAAATTTACACACTGCACCTTTAAAGATTATATTATTGATAATGAGTCAAAACATTGTATTGTCTATTGATCAGATCTTAGGCATAGAATCTTACAAGTTATGTTAGTGATGTTTTACTTTTTAATGAGTGCTATGCAAAGCGGACAAGTGGACAAGATCAAGGGTAATGAAATTAAGTAGAATATACATAAAATCAAGTGTTTCACTCAGATATCTGCATATCATCACGTTACTTAATACAGTATCCTCTGAATATCACCATATTAACAAACATGTCATAGTCACTACTTATCGTCACACATTACACAAGTTATACACAAAGAAATATGCAATAGTACAAAACGTAAAGCAAAACTTTCTTCTATAAGACCTTACGCGCCAGAGAAACGTGCACGCCGCCATCTTTATAATATTGTCTTTGAACTTCCGTTTTTGCGGTAGCTCTGTTTATTTTTATGACATCGCTGTCGAAGAATAATAGACCCTTTTCACATTTCCGGGTTTCTCAGAAGCGGAAGTCGTCATAGTTGGGTAAAATTCTATAGCGGTGAATGAGAGAATACATTAAATATATTTTTTGTGTTTCCATTTGCTCAAATAGCAAAAGAAAAACTCCACAATAGTGTTTTCACAACTTTCAAAAAGAGGAAAAAAATAGAGCGATTGATAACGGCAGTCAGAAGAGAGAAAGATGTCATTTTTACCGTCACTCCCATTGCTGCTGTATTAGAAACACCCTCACAGCAGCGTTAACTAGTTTTTTGTAATTTGATGCAAAGGTAATATAATACTAAGTATAGTGTTATAAATGTACATACGTTTTTTAAAAAATGAAAATATAAAAAAACGTGTAGGATTTACGATATCGATGACCGTTAAAACGCGTCATCACAGTCTGTAAAAAGGGTCCATTAGCTGGTGAAGTGAAAAGGGGGCGGGGCTACATAAGGTCTATACCGTATGTTCAAAATTATGCCACTCTTTTATAGGTCTTTTTGCTCTATGAATTCAAAATATATATTTAAAAAAGAGTTTAGCATTTAAATATCATCTTAAGATATTATAGAGTACCTCAGGGATGATGTGTTTTTGTAGGCCAACCCGGAAGTTAGCAGCGCACAGGTTCCCTCGATCGAAAGCCTATGCGTTTTTCCCATAGACTTTTGGAAAATCGCAAAAAATAAGCTCTGTGTTTAACAAAGGGTTATGACAGTTACACGTTTTGTCTATCAAGATAATCTTTACAAGTTAACACAACATTTATACATTTTAAAGCCTAAATAAAGTCGTCAGATATAAAAAGCTAACAGTAGGCTATAAACGGACTACAGCACACCATGGTCGCGGATTAACGTCACCACCACCAAGCTTCCTCAAACTTTATTTAAAAAAACAACTTTATTTAAAAACATGCTCGCTGATTATGATCTGCGCTGTGTATGAATACTTACCCCCTTTTTCATGAGAAATGCTGTCCAAATGTCCTGTTTGTCATGATGACGTCTAAAGTCCCCGCCAAAGGAAGTAGTCCCTTTTAGCAATCTGTTAGCAACCGCCGTTTTTAAGACACAATAAAGGTTTAAAAAATCACAAGCGGGTTATAACTGGTGTGTTTTATGTCATAGATCAAAACGTGAAAATATTTAGAGGCTTTGTTAACCACAGACCTTATTTCAGGCTTTTTAGCAAAAACCCATTCAAAAAACCCATTGACTTTAGGGCGATGGAACCGGAAGTCCTAAAATGCTAACTCGCTTCCGGGTTTTGCCTACAAAAACACGTCATCCCTGAGGTACTCTATTAGGAGATAGGCTAGAGTGACAACTAATAGGCCTATTTATATGCATTTTTGTAAGTTATAAAGACCTCATTGATTTACATTACAAGCTATCAGCTATGCACCAAATTGCATATATTTTGCTCAGTTTGGGCCTGAGGTGTTTTTGTCCTCCTCGAGGACAACCTGATATAAAATATGATACTCAATAAAAACACATAGGCCTACGCTAGCTTTTTTTTTTTTATTTTTTTTTTTTAAATAGATACATATATATATATATATAGGCACCTTTGGCATACTATTCTCAACACGCTTTGATTTGGGACGCACTAATTATTATTTAGGACGGATAGTATGCGAATTAGGACAGCACTGGAGCAGGATTCAGCACTCCCGTTTTGCTCAAAAATTCATTTGATTTCTAAAAACCTAAAGGAAATTAACCCACCCACCTGTAAGAAGTAATGAAGTGACAGTCTTCCGTGCAATACCTGTACGTTCCTCAGAAACGGCTCACTTGGTTTCTAAATACGGTTTGTGTCAGGCGCCTCGGTGAGACTATTTGTTTGAGTCAGTGCTCTATATGCCTTGCTGTTGTTGAGAAACAAGTTTTGTGTGATTCGCCTACTTGGAGAACAGGTATCCTCGTCTCACCCTGGATATTCTACTCGTCCTCATCCATAATTGATCACACAATCACCTCAAGAAAATCGAGTTAAGCCATCTTCCTCTCCTGCGAGCGTGCCAAACACTGATACGTGGAGAGTTGCCAAAATCTTTTTTTCCCCTTCTTGTTTGAGGAAGAGTGTGATATTAATGCACAAAGACGATCAATGCTGCATTCAAAAGCGCAAGTTAATCAATGCACAGGAATGTGTTTTGCCGTACAGTTCTTATTACCTTTACTCGAATGTCTTTTCGAATCAGTGCCGTGTCAATAACATACGTAATGATCTCTCTGGCTCTTTCAAGGTACGAGCTTGACCATGACTCTCATTCCACGGGCGCAGACGTTTCAAAGCTTCCTTTCCGAGAGGACGGAGGAGGAGCAGAACCAGGATCAAGCAACAGCGGCCTCTAGTGGCTGCGATAGGAATCGCAGCACCTCGCCGCTCCGTTGACATGCACTGTCATGGCTTGACGAAAGCCACGACTCCCGGACATTCCAAAGCTTTAGGAAGCTCATAGACACATGAACAGTATGAACTCTCTCTCAATATATATGTATGTATATGTATGACTTAATAATTATTATAATTATTTGTAGAACAGTGTGTATACTAAGAACTCTAGGAGCCTCTTTTTGTACGTTGAAGAAAAAAGAAAAAAAAAAAAAACAAATGCCAAAAAGTTGTACCATAAACTTTATTTTCCTTGTGTAGTTCAAGACAAATGGACTTTCTGCAGTTATTTTTCAGATATACTGTAAATATTTAAGCGCTATAGCGCTTTCACCCTAAGTTTGTTGCATTTTTGTCTGTCGTTGTAATGGGACACCTACTGTACGTAGCTTCTGTCAAACAAGGTATCTGTTTGTGTTTTAGCACCCTGCACTTTTAAATTAGAGCTTGTTTTGCACTTTTGTCATTTGCTTTGGTGTTCATTATGCCATGATGTCTGTAGATGCGTGTGGTATTTCGGGGGAAACTGGAAAAAGAGCATACTTTTAAAGGGATAGTTCACCCAAAAATGGATATTCTATCAGTGTATACTCGCTTTCCAAACTCGTATGTTTTTGTTTCTTCTGTGGAACACACACACACACACACACACACACACACAAAAAAGATATTTTGAAGACTGTGCTGATCTCTCTTTTCCATGAATTCAAAAAGGACTCAAAAGCCTTGTTCAGACTGTCAGTCCAAATTCGATCCTATTTAGCAAGTGTGAACGGGGAAAAAAAAAATCGCATGAAATCTGATAGTTACAAATCCATTTCAAGCTACATTCAAATGTGGTTTGAAATCCTATTCAAGTCTAATTTCTGGAAATCGGTTTAAGTCTGACCGCTCTGATCGTAGCAATTCTTTACTTTCTCACGCCATGTAAAACGTAAACACATATCATATACATATGGTACTATATATCAAAATTGTATAATCGTATTCTATATCATATATTGCAAGGCAACACTGCAAACCTCTTCATGTTGATTTTGGCGTATGCCTACCAACACTACGTCAATGCTATAGAAATAGGCCTATTCTGAGCGCCACGAGACACACAAATCAGATCTAAACCGTTTCAATACACAGTGTGAACAGTCAATTTTTTTTTAGATCAGATTCCAATCATGTCTAAACCATAAACAAATCATTGCTTTGAATTAGATCTTTTCAATGAATCAGTTAAGCCACAGTCACACTAGACTTTGAGCAAATTTCTACGGAAACTGCAGCTGTCTGACTTTTTTTAAGTACATAATTCAACATCTAATACATCAAATATGCAATCTACTCCAATGTACTACAACGATGCAGTCCTGCAGATACAAAGTTTGTATCAATCTGTGGCGTATCAATCTTCTATTCATTCAGACGTCTTCACATCATATGAATTTGCATGTCAGAGTTCACTAAACTTGAACTTTAGAACAGCGAAATGTGAAACTCTAGTGTGACCGCCCCTTTAGTTCAAAAATGCAGTCTGAATAATCTGAACACAACATCTGGCCTCAGCGGTTAAGACAACGACAGTCATACAGGTTTGGAATGACACGAGGGTAAAAAATGATCATTTACATTTTTTGGATGAACTATTCTATTCAATGTTTCCCCCCCAAAACAAGCTTATTTTATATGAAATTAATTTCTGAAATGTGTCTACACACTGGATGGGAGGTTTGGTTCATCTGAACCCTCTCACACTGCAGAAGAAGTGCCTTCAGACTCTGCTAGACTGAGACTCTGGCTGGAACGCTGATTAAATTAGCATCCCTCTAGCCATCCAACATGTGTATAACTGAATTACGTTTATCCGTTGACACTGCGTTTGTCTAAAAGCAGAACAAAATGTCTATTCTCTCCCCGCACAGGAAAATGCTTAACTCTACTGTATGACTTTAAGGGTTTTTCCAAATGGTCTTGTATAGATGGGATGATAGAAGTGTGCACAGAAACAATAATGCATTCAGTGCGACAATCAATTTACTTTACAACTTGACCATGAAATACCTTTAAATGACTGTTGATCTTTTGTGTAATTGTGCTAGAAAAACCTGATTCGACCAGAATAATAACAAAGTATGTCATTATGTGGAGCTAAAGGTTTTAGAAGCACATTATGAATTGTAATTTTTCCCTTTTCCACACAAAATTATTTGCTGATACTCAGAATTCATTCTAGGCAGCGTTTAGTAGCACTTGAATGTGAATTAATCAACCTTTGTTTTATGACAGTGTGCATTGTACTTCATTTAAAATGTCTTTGTAAAGAGAATGTCCTTTTCTAAGGAGGATTCAAAGGGATATTTGGTCAAACACTGTGTTGTTTAATACCATGATATTCCAAACCTTGCCGGCTATGAACATTGTTTGGGAATTCCCTTTGGGCTTTTCCAGAAATCATGTCTTGTAAGATGTCTTTCTGGATGTGTTATAGCATTTACACCAGTTTCAGTTTGTGTGCTTATTTGTAATTGTATGTTGTTGTTTTTTAAATCCATGTTTTATTTTGGCATTAAGTAGAATTTTGTCCTGTGTGGATATGTCAATGTTTACTGAGTAAAATAAACTGAATGGACTTTACAGAAACCCCTGAATACTGTATATGCGTCTGTGATAAAGAATTCATATTCAAATATTTCACTAAATATGTATGCATGTATGTATATGTATATTAGGGGTGTAACGGTGCATGTATTCGTCCCGAACCGTCACGGTTCGGTTCATGCTGTATGACGACGAATACAGGCGATCCACACTCCAATCCAGAAGGGGGCGCGCTTTTTAGCCTAACCTATTTTTTAACCACCAATAATCGCAATAAGCTCTGTTATGTTACTTTCGTTAAGAAACAAAGTGCCATCTGTCCATTTTATCACGAAATTCAAACAATAAATGCCGTTTTGATGCTTTTTGATGTGACGTGACAAACGGCAGCGCGGAGCACGAGTGAACGCGATCATCCCTTCCGCTTCACTACTACAGAATGAACATGAAGGTATGTTGAAAGATACAGTACAACTTAGGCCCCGTCCACACGAAGCCAGATCTTTCCCTATCCGATCTTTTTTCCCCTCGTCTCAAGAAATATCTGCGTACACACGAAACCGCTGAAACCGGCTCAAAACGATGTAGTATATATGGCAGATCAGTAAGTGGTGCTGTAATTCTGCCACAGAGATACACTTAAAACAAAGAATAAGACTTAGAGCATGCGCATAAACCTTGCGCGCTGTATACAAAATTTAATCAAGCTTATAAATAACGCTTTATTTTGGCTCAGTAGCTTCTGCAGCACGAACACAAGCATCTAGAGTCTGCTATTGTTGTTGTTGTTGTTGCTGTTAGCGGTGTCTGACTAGGGTTGACACGTGGGGGTGATGACATCATCGTTTCACAAAATATACGGATAGGCTGTACACATTCAATGGAGGAAAACATGGTTATTACCATATAAATACTGTATACCCAATAAAGTGAAAGTGCATTTTAAAATTTTGCATAATATATACCCTTGTAATGCTTTTGTGTCGAAATTTTGTGATGTAGCTGATATAGGCTATGCACCTTCTGTAAAATAGAAAGTGAAGATTTTTCTCATGTAATGTTTCATCACTTTTCTGGAAAAATTTGAGTTCCTATTGTTTTTCTAAAGTTAGTATGAACTGTAATTTACACATTAAGGATGTTGTTTGCTTTTTTGAAAACCAAAACAAATCTTTAGAATCTACTGTTAACTTTCTTATCCTTGTGGCAAAATTCTATTTTCACAAAGGTTTCTTAAGAAAATACCTACTTTTATAGATTTCTTATGTGAAGTAGAACATTTAATCAATTCACTAAGAGTAATTAATAACAAAAAATGTATTTCTTTTTTGAAGAGATATGATGAGATCTTTCATGAGTTTTTTTATCCTTATTTCTTTTTTTGTTCTGTTCCTACCTTTCCTTATGTTCCTAAAGTTGTATTTCATTAATGTTATCTTTGAATTGTTTGCAATTGCAATAAAAAAAATAAATAAATAAAAAAAGAAAGAAAGAAAAAAAAAAAAAGGCTGTACACACGAAAACGCAAGGGCGGCGTTTTCAGATTTTTCCACTCTGGGACCCGGTTTCAAAAAATATCGGATTCACCTTCTGAAAACGCCGGATTCGTCTGGACGAAACGCCTATCCGATACAAATTTTTTGCGCATACACCTAAACGCGTCTCCGTGTGGACGGGGCCTTGCTTAGTGTTTCAACCGCGGAAAGATGTCAGTAAAACAGTTTGTAAACAATATGTCACGTAGTAGGCTATTACATTTACCTCAGAAAAGCCATTCAGTGTGCACAGCTTGTTAGTTCGCTAAAGAAATGAACTGTTTCGCTAAATAAATGCACTATATTAGCCTATATATTAATTATATTTTACTTAACCTGTTAGTTAATGTAAGGCCTAAATAAATCCGTCATGAAAACAAGTTATGGCAGCCACTGTGTTAACGATTATATTTAAACAACGAATTGGAGAAACAGAAGTTAATGCAAAAACTGCCTTATGTGTAATTTACATGCTTACAATACATATTTTTTTTTTAATTATTATTTGAGTGTTGATGATCGTCTAAAAATAAATAGCAACTGAATTTAATTATTTGGGCTCTGTTGTTAATTGTAACCTTTAATATGGCTCCCTAATAGTTTATAGCATTAACAGAGATAGATTTTTTCTCCTTAAGAAAATTTTAATTATAATTGAATAAATTTAAAGACAGAGACACACAGTTGGTTCAGTAAAACATTGTTTAATAAAAAAAGAGAAAAAATTGTTTTGTTTTCTCACCCTGCTGTACCGAACCGTGACTTCAAAACCGAGGTACGTACCGAACCGTCATGTTTTTTGTACCGTTACACCCCTATTATATATATATATATATATATATATATACACACACACACATACACACATACATATCTATACATATATATATATATATATATATATATATATATATATACATACATATACGTATATATATATATATATATATATATATATACATACATATACGTATATATATATATATATACACACACATACATACATACATACACATATATTATGTATGTATGTGTATATATATATATATATATATATACACACACACATATAATGTATATATTATTATTATTATTATTATTATTAATGTCTCCTTGCTGAATAAAATAATTCATTTCTTATTTTAACCCCAATCTTTAGAAATATATATATATATATGTCATCTTTCCCTTTAGGAGTTGTTACTTATATACTTAAATGAGTATATGAAAATAAGAAAAGCAAGAAGTCTACAATAAATGTTAATATCTTTATATGAGTCATAAAGAACACCATCATTCAGGCATAATACAGTCTCATGAAGCCAAATCCCATATCTTTTTAGAGTACAAAGCCTAATTTTTGATTTGTAATCAAATACAGATTGATTTGTGAGATGAAGGATAGAATAGATGCATCAAAATGTGATTCATTTTATTCCTGTACATGTTAAGTGCTCTGTGCTCAAAAATCAAATCTGAACTCTTGAATGATCCTAATCATTTAAAGTCATTATTCCTCACAATACAAATCCTATTCCGCCTGTAAGCTGAGCATTGTCAGTTCAACCTATGAGTAATGAAGCCTTCGTATCCTCGTTTTCATTCGTGAGGCTGGTACTTCCATTTCTGCAGAGAGAAAGCATTCAGGCTCAAACTGAGACACGAGACAAGGATGTGATTTTGAGAAGATTCATCCACTCAAAAGCTCTCTGAGATCCAATCATTCGATAATTAGAGTCACTCAAACTAAAGTGTTGCTTCGGTGTCTGTTCATAGTGACCGTGCTTGGCTTATATCTGGCTTTGATACAGTCCAGAAAGCTTCTTAAGCAGATTACCTGTCAAACAGACTTCACCGCGGAGCAGAGAGGACATTTTTCCACAATGTAGTCATGAGCAGCCAACATCCAGCACCATTATGCAATGAAATGCCATGAAATGTGGGTTCTGGGCCAGGCTTGAATGGTTAATGTAATGATGAAGATGGCGATGATGATGGTGGTAGTGGTTCATCAAATGACAAATTATACGCACTGCTCCATTAATCTTCTGCATTATTAGGAATTTCCCCTCTGATCCATCCATTAGTATTCAGGTGCAAACGCATTTCTTGGCACTGATGTTTGGTTTGTGTTTTATGATTTCTGCTCTTCAGTCAAAGCTAGTTCTTCCACGTAGACGCCAATTTATCAGTATAAAACTCTATTGAGTGGTGGTATCTCATCTCTTTTGTTTTTGTTTTTTATGAGCCCTCACAATCTGAAAGTTAACGTATATTTCTTTATCTCTTGCCCCACTTTTGGTCCCCTTTTTCATCCTGTCATAGACACAGCCATGATCATATGTGTTACGCTGCCACAGAAAGAAAACATTCAGTTTGAGTTATTATGAATAAAAAAAGCATTAGAGCTACAGCAAAACATCTGTGTTAAGGGTTTTTCATTAGTTAAGGAGAATGTGGCAGTTAAGCAAAGACATTTATTCCAGGCAGCTGCAAGGACATGACACCACTTTTCAATATTATAAACAATTTCATAGAAAATATAAAGTGCAGACTGATATGAGTATAAGAATTGGTATCTTTTTCCTTTGCTTTGTGTTTTTGCTGTGGACACGCTGGAATTGATGAGACAAATTCCAACAATGAAAAATGTCCCTGAACAGTGGCTGTATGTTTGTATATAATATAGCTGGGTGAATTTCATGAAATATGTCCAGGTCATATTTAGTTTTGCTTTTAGTTAACAATAACAACACTATTAAAATCATTTTGTTCATTTAAATAAAGATTAAATTAAATATATAAGAGATGAAAAAGTTAAACTTTAAAAAAACTTGAATGAAAATGACAAATGTTGCAGTGGCAAATAGCTGAAATAAAAAGTTAATTTAAAGTACTAAAATTACTAAAACTGAAATAAAATAAAGCTAAATAGAAAATATAAAAAAATTACAAAAGAACAAAATTACTAAAATAAAAAAAAAACATTCAAAATATTACTAAATAATATTCTAGTTAATTAATACTAAATAAAACTGCTTATTATTTTTATTTATATTTTTATGCATTATAATTCTATTAATAATATAATAAAATTACATAAAATATTTTATATATAATTAAAGTATTTTATGTACTTATATTACTTATAATATCATTATATTTGAAAATATTATATATAAATTATATATATATATAAATATATATATATATACACACACATATACATATATATATATATATATATATATATATAAAATTTCCCACCATATTTTTATAGATACTTCTGTTATTTTGTAACGGAATGTCGTTTTAAGAGTTTTTTAGGCGAGAATATAGTTGTTTAGACCTCAGATATGTGATTTATATGTAAACATAGTGCCTATTTGAAAATTTGTTTAGACACTTTCAGAGATGTGAGCTCCAGGCCGTCAGCGACCGTTCAGCGCTCATGTACCCGCAGAGAACAGCTGCGTCTCAGCCAGTCCTTCGGGAATTTGCTGCTGGCTCTTATGTAGATAGTGTTTAAACAGGAGGTATAATTCGTTTTGGGTATATCAAACGGGCAATCTTTGGTCTTATTAATATATTACTTGTTCTAGAGCTAATAGATTTGGCTTAAGGGCTATATTAAGTTTCATAACTTATATTTACATTGGAATTAAATCCTGTACTAACTAGAGCGCTGCTTTTGTACGTTTGACTGAACTGTTTGCTTGTGTTTATTTCCTATTTTACTTCTTATACTGTTATAATGGCTATTGTTGTTAATTTAAATATTATTGTTCAATAAATAATATTTTATATAAATAACATGCCGTATTTTTTGGTATTGAGAAAGAGTCCGTTAGTGATTTCGACTTCAGTGAAAGTTACATTAATATGCCATGAGATGGCGGCAAAGACTGTCTTTATGAGTGAGTCTGTCAGTCGCAAAGACTTTTATACTGAAATGGACTGAAACAAGGAAACAAGGACGTTGTTTTTACTTTAAACATCTTACAAGATGCAACTGACAAATGCATTGACTAGTGCTGTCATGGAAATGTCTTAAATGTTAAAAGGACAAAGACAAGCTGACATTCAAACTGATTTTGTGATTATGAAAATAAGATTGACCTGAAGAATAACAGCTAGATGCAGGTAATACACTCAGGCGATCTCTCTCCCATAATACTCTACATACTACAGTGAGTTTTAATGAAGCGACTCAACGTTCCTTCTTTACTAGTTCTAAAGTGATGTTTTAAAATTAGTAATGGAGGCTTGGGCTCAACTGTTAAACTGTCAACTTGAGATTTAAATCCGTGGCAGAAGGAAGTAGTACCTCACAAAAGAGGGTTTTTAAAGACAATCCGTTGTTGTTCTTATTTATTTACACACTTGTGCCGTCGAACTGTTGTATAAACGCAATATCACACTTGTAGCCTTGCGATATGGCTGTATATCAGCACACTGTGATTACCTACGGCCGAATCACAGCCGTGCTGATATACAGCCATACTGCACAGCTAAAAATATGGTATTATAATGTTATTATACCAATTTTACTGAGTAATGTGATT
Organism: Mylopharyngodon piceus; assembly: GCA_039654765.1. Lineage (NCBI taxonomy): Eukaryota > Metazoa > Chordata > Actinopteri > Cypriniformes > Xenocyprididae > Mylopharyngodon > Mylopharyngodon piceus. The sequence goes on along the minus strand of CM077444.1, from coordinate 14,401,328 downwards.
CATTGTGATGAAAATAAGTCACAATGCAAATTAAAAAACAAACAAAAAAAAAAATAATTTTTGAACATTTGATTTTGGAGTGAAATATGGACGTGGACATTTCTTCATGATATTCACACAGCAACAATATGTGCTCAGCTGTGCGGAGCAAAACTGATTGACATATTTACCTGTCTTTTGGCAGGGTGCAGTTTGATTCTGTAGTCCTCTCTCTTCCTTTTCATCCTGTGAAAACCAGTTTAGAAATTGAGTGACGGTTTACTCTAGATGACAGACATTACAGGCCACTTAATCATTTTATTAAGGAGCAGGAAAGCAAACACTGCAGTATGGAGATAACCTCGCTTCACTGCAAAATAACGAACTGCACACTCAGTATAAAACTTAGTGAAGCTGGCAGCAAGTGTGGTGGACATATGGTGAAGGCGAGGAGGGGATGGGATTTCACAGCCAATTATCTGAGAGACCTCTTAACAGACAAACCAGACGCTTATAACTTCATACCTAATGAAAGCTATGGGAAATGCATTGTTCTTAAACCTTCAGTCTTAATTCAGTCACAACACGCACAGAACACAAGTCTGCGCTATTATACTAGCAATGAATCTGTTCCTACTTTCTGTTTTTAGTTATGTTACCTCTAATTATTTCTACATAAAAAATAAGAAATGATGTTTTTTGCTGCCTTTATCACTTGCTAAAGCAAATCCTCACAGGTACGGAAGGTGGTTTGAACCTGAAGTGAAAAAAAAACTGCTGGGCATCTTTATGATTAATAAAGTAAGATGACATACCTGTTCACCCACGTCACTAATAAAATCATCAGAAGAGCGACACCAACCAGCCCTCCTCCAATATACACATACAGCATGTGATGAAGACCCCTTAAATCTGTAATGAGAGATAAACACATGATTTAAAGGGTCATGAAATACAAACACATTTTTGAGATGTTGACATATGTAAATGTTGCACATCAATGAAAATAACAATAGCAGTCATTATGTTTATTATTAATGGAAAAGTGGTTATTTTTTCATTTTTTGGAGCCATTTCGTTCTTCCGGTTTAAAAAGCAACGTCATGAAAGTGGGGTATATACGTTAATTCGAAGTGGTGACTGGCTGCTGTGGCTGCGTACGGTCGTCCGCCGGAAGCTAGTTTTTTTAATTTAAAAAGTTTTAATTATGGATATTTTTCTTACAAATACGCATCACTTCACTTCAGAAGGCCTTTATTGACCCCCTGGAGTCGTATGGATTACTTTTTTTTTAATGTAAGGATGCATTATTTTTGGCTTCAAAACGCGGCTCCCCCATTCACAACCGTTACAAACCTTGGAGGACTAAGGATATTTTTAAATATATCTCCGATTGTGTTCGTCTGAAAGAAGATAGTCATAGACACCTAGGATGGCTTGAGGGTGAGTAAATCATGGGATAATTTTCAATTTTGGATGAACTAACCCTTTAAGAGCTGCTTGGATCACATACACACACATATATAATAAACACATATATAATAAAGCATATTTCTTTACATTTTGGTAACCAAATATCCTGTAGCACAGGATTTTTCGCTAAATTGTTTCTCACAAAAGTGAGTACACCCCTCACATTTCAGCAACCATTTTAGTATATCTTCTCAAGCAACAATACTATAGAAATGAAAACTGGATGTACTTTAGAGTAGTCAATGTGCAGCTTGTATAGCAGTATAGATTTACTGTCCTCTGAAAATAACTTAACATACAGCCATTATTGTCAAAATAGCTGGCAACAAAAGTGAGTACACCCTAAGTGAACATGTCAAAACATGTTCTGCTTCAGAATGTCACAGTACATGTTGGAATCCATGTTTCCCTCAATGAAGCAGAGCTCCCTAGTCCCAGCAGCAATCATGCAGCCCCAGACTATGATGCTACCACCACCACTTGACTGTAGGCAAGACACAATTTTCTTGGTACTCCTCACCAGGGCGTCGCCACACATGCTGGACACCATCTGAGTCAAACAAGTGTATCTTAGTCTCATCAGACCACAGTACCACAGTGGTTCCAGTAATTCATGCTCTTGGACAGGTTGTCTTCAGCAAACTGTTTGCGGGCTTTCTTGTGAGCCAGCTTCAGAAGAGGCTTCTTTCTGGGACAACAGCATTGCAAACCGACTTGTTGCAGTGTGCGGCGTATGGTCTGAGCACTGACAAGCTGACCTTCCACTTCTGCAACCTCTAAAGCAATGCTTGCAGCACTCATTTGTCTGTTTTTTGAAGCCAGCTTCTGCACCTGATGCACAGCACGAGGACTCAACTACTTTGATCGACCCTTGCGAGGCCTTTGCTCTATTACAAGATACGCAAATTTGTATGGTCCTATCAAGCAGACAAAAACATGAACATGATGAGTAGGACATGTGGCTTTGCATGGTTAAAAGATGTAGAGCTGTTATCACTTAGGGTGTACTCACTTTTGTTGCCAGTTATTTAGACAATAATGGCTGTATGTTAAGTTATTTTCAGAGGACAGTAAATCTATACTGCTATACAAGCAGCACATTGACTTACTCTAAAATATATACAAGTTTCATTTCTATAGTATTGTCCCTTGAGAAGATATACTAAAATAGTTACTGAAATGTGAGGGGTGTACTCACTTTTGTGAGATACTGTATATAAAAAAGTTGTTGCATGATAGGGCTTTTACTTACAAACACCATTCAAAAGTTTGGACACACATGAATGAATCTACAGGACCTTTGACTGGTACTGGTCTCATTCTCTCAAAAGGAAGCAGTGTGGACAAAAAGGTGCAGAAAGGAAAGAAACTATTTAAACAAGTCCCATCCTTGTCCTACCTTGAGCAGATAGAGTGGTCAGCAGGACTGTGGTGGACTGGACACCGCTGTCTGTGCTGAAGTTGCAGCGGTACAATCCTCCATCTTCTTTGATGATGTTGGTGAGGTGTAGACTGACCTCCATAGCATCACTGCAGTTCACTCGTCCTCTACTGTTGAACTCATTCAGCTCCACGCCATCCTCCAGCATCTGACACGTAGCTATAATATTGCTACTCCCCTCCTCAGTGTTCAGTTTCTCTATGCTTACTTGATAAACTTCACCGTTGTGGACAAGGTCACAATTAATGGTCAGGTTGTCGTTCTCTGCCACCACCAACTTAGTGTCTGGTTGAATAGAGATGGTGGTGGTGATTGCTAGAAAAAAAGCGGAGTAGAATTATGCAACCTGCCACTCACATGACATCACAGCAGTAGCAAACCACAGAAATCAAGTCCCGCCCTACATTTTTCTTGTTCGAGTAGCCGTTTCACTCGGAAATATGTTACAATAGTAAAGAAAAGACTATCGCAACTTCCGTTTCATGCCAAATTTAACAGTTCTAATATCCTAGATGGAACTGTTAAAGTCCCCCTGAAATCAAAATTTACGTTTTTTTTTTTTTAGCTTTTAGTATGAATATGTTAGCCTAAAGTTTACGAATTAGCTGGTGTGTTCCGAAACAGTGACAACATTCACATTTAGAAGATATAAGCATTCAAAACTCTCTCACTTCTGCTAAAATGGATCAAGGATTTTCATGACATCACCGCAGACTTGTTTCTCATCAAATCTTCTGTCCAATCAAAAGCTCTCTAGAATCTGAAGTCCCGCCCCCTCCTACACTAAACAGTTAAAATTGGCCATTTGTTCACACATTTACTAGTTTCTATATGGTGAATGGCACATAGTGCACTATATAGAGTATAGGGAACGATTCAGACAGTGTAAATATACTTTCCGTTGACGCGAATGAAGTCCGTTTTCGCATTACACTGCATTCACTCAGGGCGTTGGCGTCAACTTTTGACGGAGGGCGTGTCTGAAGCTTAGTGCTGACGTGACCGTCATAGTGACAACAGACAATCACATTACTTTCTGGTGTTGAATGAACGCAAATTTTCAACTTGTGCCACGAGTCGGCGCAGACCACAAAATGTTTGGACACATTTGAATTCTACAAACAATGCTCTATTTTAAAGAAATATGGAGGAGAAACGATTAGAGATTGTGAGGAAAATTGGGTTTTACGAGCTCAGTGGCTCTGGCCGAGCTGTGATCTAGGCGAAAATCTATTGGCTATTTTGAAAAAAGGGGAGGAGCTTCTAGATATATCCCTCCCTGTCTTCCTGTTTCATTGGAAATGACATCAACACAGTGAATAAAGCTGCGCGATCCAAAGCACTTCAGTGGGCCTTTAAACAAAACTAATGAAGACAGAGAATGGGAGCACCTGTGTATCTGCACTCAGGTGCTGCGTTCATGGCACTGTCAAAATAAAAGACCCTTTTGACGCTTATCGGCCTGACCACTAATTAGATTACCTGTCTTCATCTGTAATGTTGAAAAATGTAATGCTGAACATGGCAAAATTGAAATGGTTTCTTCATTCACCTGTTTTTTTGACAAATGTGTCTTTTGTCCATGAACCCTGAGGATAGGTCTGCAGAGAGCAATGATACTGGCCGATGTCACCCTCAGTGACGTTGCTTATGGAAATGCTGCCATCCATCGTGGTGGTTTTCAGAAACTCCACTCTACCATCATAAGATGATTCGAAGTTTGTACCATACTGAGGATGATAAATAGCTACAGGTTGTGAAAGAGACTTTTTAGTCCAAGAGACCATAGTGAGCTGGCCAGTCCACGGACACAGGCAGTCCAATATCATTCCCTCCTGCAGTATGACTGTTGATTCTGGGGCTTTCATCTGAACTGAGCCTAGAAGACCATTGCGGAAGTGTGGGAAGTCAGATACAGATTAAAAAAGAGAGAGAGAGACACAAAAGAATACTTGTAGGAATACTGTATTACATACAGTCATGCTAATAAAACTACTTTGAATTTGGAATACAAAACCATCTAAATGTACATCATTTCATGTCAGTGGACATTGGCATTTGTTATACTGGATTTAAAAACTCATTTGGTACAGATTTTGGAAAGAAGCCAATTTAATATTTTTGAAATATATTTTACAATGTGATGGCACAGCTGAATTTTCAGCATCATTACTCCAGTCTTCAGTGTCACATGCTCCTTCAGAATTCATTCTGATAAGCTGATCTGGTGCTCATGAAACATTTCTTACTATTATCTGTTGAAAATAGTGGTGTGTTAAAATTTTTTGGGAAACTGATTTTCCTGACTTTTTTAAGATTCTTTGATAAAGTTCAAAAGATATAATTTTCTGTAACATTCTACAGACACATTAAATTGCTCAAAAGTGACAGTAAAGACATTTATATTATATAAATATTATATAAATCATGACTTTTTTCAGATTTGTATCAATTTAAAATTACCATTCCATATTATAAAAATAACTGTAAAACATATTTGTGTGTGTATTATAAATGAATATATATTATTAATATATGTATATAAATAATTTAACTTTATTTTTCCCCAGGCTAAATCAACAACAATTGTTGTTTGAAGAAGTATTTTTCTTTTAATTTTCTTTTTAAATACCTAAATAAAGGCGTATGTGCAAAAATACAATGTTCTCCTAGTTGTCCAACCAACAAGTGTTGCTGGTTTTCGCTTCTCTGTCTCCAGTCCAGTTGTTTGGTAAAGTTGCAGCAGAACACCATCTTAAAGTTTAGGTTATTAAACTGTTGTTAGTTTAGTTTTATAAGGCTACAAAATACAATGCAACCAACAACCACAAATAACAAACGAAAGTTAGTTTCAATGTAACCACATATCCTCCTTAAAAGGATTGCAACTGCAGACGTTTCCTTCTTTAATAGTCTAGGATAAACTTTTTAAAACTTTTTTTTAATTTTTTTAAAAAGCACTGAAATCAATTAACAGTCAATTCAACTCATACGTAAACAGGAACACTGTTTATAATGCTAGAGAACAGCCATTCATGCTTACCTACTTAAATATAGATATAAATTACCAATAAGGAACAAACATTTGCTTATAACAAACCATTCGAACTACAGTCAAACGGTCCTACCTTTGCTAAAAACATTACCTTTCAGAAAACAGAGCGGCATCATGAGTACCAAGAAGTACCAGTAATCCTTTTGTACTGCCACCATCTTGCTCCTCTGAGACAGAATGAATACAGCATTGACGAGGACTGAGGCAACCACAGGCACTATCTGTGCTCAGCTGCAAGAGTCTGCGATCACATCCTCAACCAGTAGTTCAACACTGTTAGAGAGGAGGTGTTAAGTTCACCTAACTAGAATGGGCATAATTCCACCCCACACAGAGTTTTTTTGTGTTCAACTGAAACTGAAAGAGCTGATTTGAAACCAATCTCTGAATTCCCCTATGATAAGAATACATCAAAACAAAAATAAATCAAAGGAAAGGAAAAATAATGATCTTATGTAATTGGATAGTACACCCAAAAATGGTGAGATGATAAACTTTGGTTGTACTAGTCCTTTACAGTGCACGTGATAAATAATTACTGAGATTTCATCATCCAGTCATACCGATCTAACAGTTGGAGAATGAAGAGGTGTCTACTGTAAAACAGTTCATTTATTTATTTGCTACAAAACAAAAATATACAAAAACTGTTCATAATATGTACCAAAACATAAATAAACATTCACATTATTAGGTGATTTCAATGACCTCCATCACCAGTGAGGCAATTAAGAGTTGAAAATGTGTGTGAGATTTCTCAGGCACTTCAGAAGATAGACGTTCAGGGGTTTGTCACTTCTGTGCTCTTCATCTACATGAACAAACAAACAGACAGACAGACAATTACCACACATTCTCAGGAAAGATCCATTCCTGATGCTCTAGTACCATTTGAGAGTAAAAATGAGAGGCTCTCCTCTGATCAAACTGAATATATTCGCACCTTTCCTGGCGGACACGTATGCCTCTTCAACTTTCAGTCTGATGGAAGGACACTTCAAAGTGGCCTTTGCCTTTGTGAGAGGAGACATGCAGGATGGGAAGATAAAGGGTGAGACGGATCTCCAAGTGTGTGTGAGAAATGAAGACTCGCATGTAATTTGTGTTTATAAAAATGATCATGAATAGTATCTTATTTCACATTCTGCTGCCAAAGAACTGTTGCTTGACTAGTACTACTATTTAATATTTTTCCCAATCATTCATTAACTGTTTTTAAAAAGCATTATGTATTAACAGGATGCCATTGAATAAATTACGTTACCTTCTGATTATTGTGCAACAGAGCCCAAAGTGCTGAAGCTCCTATGGTACGTATATCTGATGAACTACTGCTCAAACAAGAGACTAGTAGCCCAACAGCTTTATCTGAAATATAAAGACATGTTATATTTATATATATATATAAAAATAAAAAAAAATCAATATATTTTAAATGTACATATATATATATATATATATATATATACACACACACACGCACACACCGATCAGGCATAACATTATGACCACTGACAGGTGAAGTGAATAACACTGATTATCTCTTCATCACGGCACCTGTTAGTGGGTGGGATATATTAGGCAGCAAGTGAACATTTTGTCCTCAAAGTTGATGTGTTAGAAGCAGGAAAAATGGGCAACCGTAAGGATTTGAGTGAGTTTGACAAGGGCCAAATTGTGACGGCTGCTAACATCTTGGTGCCAGATACCACAGCACACTTTCAGGGGTCTAGTGGAGTCCATGCCTCGACGGGTCAGGGCTGTTTTGGCAGCAAAAGGGGGACCAACACAATATTAGGAAGATGGTCATAATGTTATGCCTGATCAGTGTTTATTTTTATATATATATATATATATATACACACACACACAGTATAAATGTGTGTGTGTGTGTGTGTGTGTGATTCTATAATTGCAGGTACATTTGTTGTCCGAAGTCATTTTTTTCTGCTTTTTTCAAATGCTTATATTTTTAATTATTTTAATAATTTGTTACTCGTTGTCAAGGATCACAAGATGTTACAGGCCATTACAATATAATATTTTCTGTGAAAACTGTTTTATATAGCTGCAAATCATAATTTCTTGTTGTCCAAATTATTCAGTGTCAATTCTGTTACCATCAAACACTGTTACCAAGGCAGATTAACAGTGTTGACAATATGTAACAGAACTGACAGTCCTACACAGAGAAACACGCATTCTCTCTCTTTCTCTCTCTCTCTCACGCACACACACACACATTCTGTTACATACATTCTAGTTTGACGGTAACAGAATTGACACTTACTAATTCGGACAACAAGAAATCATGATTTTCAGCTATATAAGACTATATAAGTTTTCACAGAAAATATTATATTGTTATGGCCTGTAACATCTTGTGATCTTTAATATATCTTTGATTGATATATGTGTGTGTAGAAATATTTTTAATAAAAGTAATACAAATGACATTATTGGTAGTGTGTATTTACAGTTTCACACTGTTTTATGAGTACATTCACATCATGTCAAGTCAATCATCTCATTTCTTTCGCTTTCTATAAAAAGGAATTGGGAGGAAATGTTGGTGTCATGTGCAAAACTATTATCACCCCATTGAGGCTGTTCCGCACATCCGCACTTGAGCTTTTATGTGTGTATGCGTTGCCGTAAGTGTTTGTGTGGTGGATCACTTTTACACAGGCAGTGTTAAATTCATCTTAACAGGCTAAATAAATAAATACTAAATAAATAAAATAATAAATAAATTAATAATAAATTAAATACTAAATAGATAAAATAAAAATTATTATATTATTATTTTGGTAACACTTTACATTAAGGTTTCATTAAGGTTAAGGTTAACATTAATTAACTACATTACTTAATGAACTAATAATGAAAAATACTTCTAATGCATTTATTAATCTTGGTTAAAGCATTTACTATTACATTATTAAAATCGAAAGTTGTATATGTTATTATATAATGGACCTGAACTTACATGAACTACCAATGAACAGTATTTTTATTAACTAACGTTAATAAAGATTAATAACAATGATAACAAATGTACTGCTCATTGTTAATGCGTTAACGTTAACTAACACCTTACTGCAAAGTGTAAGCATAATGTTGTAGTTACTTTTGTGGAAAAAAAACAGGTTGATATATCAGCCAGGCCAATTAATCAGATGACATTTGGCTATTCTGTTAACCATGCCTGCTGAGCCTTATTAGATACTGGCATTGGCATCATCCACTCAAAATAAACATGTTGGTCGACCATTAACATCTAAAACCCTGTAAATCCAGCACTCATACCATTGGCTAAGACTTTGGGCTTGTTAGCGGAGCAGAAGCAGATGTTGTGGAGAATGAGCAGGATGGTGGGTTTAGTGCTGGAGTGTTTGGACTGGGCCAGTTCGACCAGCAGCTCCAAAGCCCCTCGGAGCCTGAGGATCATCTGCTGTCCGTCATCCCCAAACGACACGTTCAGCAGCAGCCTGAGCCACAGGGACAGAGGATCCGCTGTCGGAACGCCGCTTCGACCACCTGCCTTAGGCATGGGGAGAGACAGGAACTGCTGCAGGAAGTTACTCTAGGGAAAATGGCAAGTAAGGAGGTTGTGTTAACACTTCTCTTTCTGAATTTCTCTATGAAACTAAAAAGCGGATTTGCAACCAAAAGACTATTAGGTATATTTATTGTATAGACTGAAGTGTTTCATATATGGTTATATTTCTTTCTTCCCTGAATTGTTTTGCTTTAAACATTAGTCAGTGAGTTACCTTCAGCAATACCCCTTTGCAGTCCTTTGAGATGGCCAGGTTGGCCAGCAATGAGAAAGCCAGACTGTGGATGCTGCTGTTGTCAGGGGCAACCTGGGAGGCCAGTTTCATCACCCCATGCATCAGTGAATTTGTGACCGCAGTCTTAGGAAGAACAGCCTGAACTGAGCCAGAGCTACAACTGCTGCTGCTGCTACATAAAGCACTGCATGCTGAAAGAGAATGAGGGAGAGACAGACAAAGAGAAGAGAGATAACCTGATTGTGGAAAAAAAAAAACTATAAACATATACAAAGAGTTACAAGAAACTAAGTATCTGTATCTCAGAAAGATTATATAAGAGCGTTAAGGAAACAAAACTGTTGATCAGTGTTTCTTAGCAGAAACCGACCTAAACCTGAAATTAGGCCAAACCCCTTGCATAACAAAACTTTGAACACTTTATATATACACTCACACACACACACACACACACATACATACACACACAAGTATATACGCGCACACACACACACACACACACACACTACCGTACAATATTCAGCAAGGATGCATTAATTCGATCAAAAGTTACAGTAAAGATCTTTTTATCAAAGAATCCTGAAAAAACTATCACCATTTTCACAAAAATATTAAGCAATACAACCATTTTCAACATTGATGATAATAAGAAATGTTTGATGAAATGCTGATGAACCAAATCAGCATATTAGAATGATTTCTGAAGGATCACGTGACACTGAAGACTGGAGTAATTCAGCTTTATAGTAAAAAAAAAAAGAATATACTATTATATATATATATATATATATATATATACACACACACACAGTATCTAACAGAAGTGAGTACACCCCTCACATTTTTGTAAATATTTTATTATATCTTTTCATGTGACAACACTGAAGAAATGACACTTTGCTACAATGTAAAGTAGTGAGTGTACAGCTTGTATAACAGTGTAAATTTGTTGTCCCCTCAAAATAACTCAACACACAGCCATTAATGTCTAAACCGCTGGCCACAAAAGTGAGTACACCCCTAAGTGAAAATGTCCAAATTGGGCCCAATTAGCCATTTTCTCTCCCCGGTGTCATGTGACTCGTTTGTGTTACAAGGTCTCAGGTGTGAATGGGGAGCAGGTGTGTTAAATTTGGTGTTATCGCTCTCACTCTCTCATACTGGTCACTGGAAGTTCAACATGGCACCTCATGGCAAAGAACTCTCTGAGGATCTGAAAAAAAAGAATTGTTGCTCTACATAAAGATGGCGTAGGCTATAAGAAGATTGCCAAGACCCTGAAACTGAGCTGCAGTACGGTGGCCAAGACCATACAGCGGTTTAACAGGACAGGTTCCACTCAGAACAGGCCTCGCCATGGCCGACCAAAGAAGTTGAGTGCACGTGCTCAGCGTCATATCCAGAGGTTGTGTTTGGGAAATAGACGTATGAGTGCTGCCAGCATTGCTGCAGAGGTTGAAGGGGTGGGGGGTCAGCCTGTCAGTGATCAGACCATACGCCGCACACTGCATCAAATTGGTCTGCATGGCTGTCGTCCCAGAAGGAAGCCTCTTCTAAAGATGGTGCACAAGAAAGCCTGCAAACAGTTTGCTGAAGACAAGCAGACTAAGGACATGGATTACTGGAACCATGTCCTGTGGTCTGATGAGACCAAGATAAACTTATTTGGTTCAGATGGTGTCAAGCGTGTGTGGCGGCAACCAGGTGAGGAGTACAAAGACAAGTGTGTCTTGTCTACAGTCAAGCATGGTGGTGGGAGTGTCATGGTCTGGGGCTGCATGAGTGCTGCCGGCACTGGGGAGCTACAGTTCATTGAGGGAACCATGAATGCCAACATGTACTGTGACATACTGAAGCAGAGCATGATCCCCTCCCTTCGGAGACTGGGCCGCAGGGCAGCATTCCAACATGATAACGACCCCAAACACACCTCCAAGACGACCACTGCCTTGCTAAAGAAGCTGAGGGTAAAGGTGATGGACTGGCCAAGCATGTCTCCAGGCCTAAACCCTATTGAGCATCTGTGGGGCATCCTCAAACGGAAGGTGGAGGAGTGCAAGGTCTCTAACATCCACCAGCTCCGTGATGTCGTGGAAGAGGACTCCAGTGGCAACCTGTGAAGCTCTGGTGAACTCCATGCCCAAGAGGGTTAAGGCAGTGCTGGAAAATAATGGTGGCCACACAAAATATTGACACTTTAGGCCCAATTTGGATATTTTTACCTAGGGGTGTACTCACTTTTGTGGCCAGCGGTTTAGACATTAATGGCTGTGTGTTGAGTTATTTTGAGGGGACAGCAAATTTACACTGTTATACAAGCTGTACAGTCACTACTTTACATTGTAGCAAAGTGTCATTTCTTCAGTCTTGTCACATGAAAAGATATAATAAAATATTTACAAAAATGTGAGGGGTGTACTCACTTCTGTGAGATACTGTGTGTATATATATATATATATATATATATATATATATACTGTATATATAATATTTCACAATATTACTATTTTTACTGTATTTTTGATCAAATAAATGCAGCCTTGGTGAACATTAGAGACTTCTTTCAAAAACATATTTTATTTCTTTCCTTTTGCCCATGGTGCTGCAAAATAATGCTACAGGAAACATTGCCGGTGATATAAAGCCACACATCCCCTTTCACTTTTTTTTTTTTTTTTTTATCTATGCATCTTTACTGCCTCAAAATATCACTGCACAGTTGTGTAACAATGAGATTGGAAACTCAATGGAAACTTCATTCCACTGTGTTTTCATTCTAAATATATATAGATAAAAAACCATTTCCTCCAGGTCTAACAATGCTGCATTTAGTGTCATCAAGTGTCAAACCCACTAAATGTCTCACTTCTGGGTAAGTTGACAGACATATTTTGAAGAATTGCATGACTGCGGGTGAATCATTTAACATTATACTGGATTATTGAGAGACCTCAGCAGGGTTTTGCTTGCAGAATAAATCCAATATTAATCGGCCAGATGAAAGAATGAGGGTTGTGTGTTGCAGGTTAATGAATTAAACAATAAAAGTGACACAGGACAGAGTATGATGGGAAGGAAAAAGTGCTGGAGGGCTGATTCCATAACTGATGAACCAACCTCGTGAACTTTAAACATCACCTGCTGTTAACACAGACCTTGAGAAGCACCACACATGAAGCACGCTGTTGTAGACTAGTGCCCTTAAACTATAGTGACACCCCAAACGCACACACAAATACAGACGCAAAAACACATGCGCACCCACACACACACACACACACACACACACACACACACACACAGACGTATATGTACAGACTGACATACGCCCATGCAATGTTCACAGGTGTGAAGCCACATCCTGTGCAAAAGTACAGCTTTCCATGAGCTCAGATATGTGACACTGAGCAATCACTGTGTTTAAGTAAACACACTCACGAACAGACACTTTCATGTACACACACAGAAACACGTGCACATGCTTTCATGAGTAACCGTCTTGCTCTCACACACACAATGCAGTTTTTAAAGATTAACGTACAGATTTATTTTTTTAGTGTCTGGAGGATACATTTCTTCCTAGTTTTCTCTAGATTTTTTCCTAATACATAATATCTATATTTATAGTAAAGGGCTAACAATCTTGTCTAATATAACCAACAGTGGTTGTCTAAGTGTCCGATCCTTTTCTTATGAGGTTGTTATAAATAAAAATGCTTCTAACTTAAGGCTAAATTCTCCATGAAATTTTTGGCAATCCTTCGGACGGGGTCTGCTACAACAGGCTTGTACTATTAGTATTATATATTCTCTGGCTCTGTAGTCATCATTGTCCGACTTAGGGATGTCAATTTACACAAATTCCCATAATCGATCGTCGTTTTAAATTGCGTGCTTGTCAGAATGTGTAATCCTGTTGTGGACACGCTCTTCTTGGAACAACGCGCTGAAAACGGCAACTAAACCCAATGAATTCACAACGATTTATTAAAATAGTGTTCTCATTAATGTTATGTAATATGACAGTCCCAATTAGTCGTGCATTGCTGTTTGAGCCGCGCGCTGAATGAACACCGGTAAACTGGAGCACTTTGCTAGCATGTTATTTAACTAAAAGAAACGCATCCTATAGGAGTTTAATCAGATATATACAAAATAAACATAATATTAAAAATTATTACTGCACAAAATGACGCGAATGTACAAGTGAACTTGAACTAAGTTACGTGCTATTCGGAATGCCATGTTGTGGACGCGCTCTTACTGGAGCAACTCGATGAAACAACTAAATGGCAACTAAAACCAAATAATTCACAATGTTTTATTACAATATTGTTCTCTTTATTATTTTATGTAATATGATAGTCCCAATCATAATCATTATTAGTTGTGCATTGCTGTTTGAGCTGCATGCGCTGAAGCTGATCACCAGCACGTTTTACTACAACGTTAATTCTTAACCAAATGCATCCTATATGAGATAAATCAGATATAGATAGGCCTACACAAAATAAACACAATATTACAGCTTACATTTGCACAAAACAAAAGGCTGCGAATGCACACGCAAACTTATAGTCATGATGAAGGTGTAAAATGGTCCCAAGTGTAACTCCGGCGCGCTCGCTTCATTTTTCCTTGTGATGTTTCGCGGTTGAGCAGCAAGCACGCGCATGAACCTGCTTAATCGACGATCGATAAGTTTTATCAATTAAACATAGTATCGACAATTAATCGATCGTCGAATAATCGTTAACATCCCTAGTCCGACTGCGAACATATAAGGCTTCGAACATAAGAACTGACATTTTCAGTGCGTGAGACTGTCCTGTTTTGTTGTTGCATGAGCACTTGAAGCTCCGCCCTCTTCTTGAAAGGGAGCCGGGAGCAGCAGCTCATTTGCATTTAATGGTGTGTTTTTGTTTACCCCCGAAAAAGTGGCAATTTTAACATGCTATAAAAAATTATCTGTGGGGTATTTTGAGCTAAAACTTCACATACACACTCTGAGGACATCAGAGACTTATTTTACATCTTGTAAAAAGGGGCATAATAGGTCCCCTTTAATTTCAGATTTTGCTTCTTAAAGGGGTCACGAATGAATGAATGAACGATTTATATAACGCTTTTCTTATGTACTACTGTACACCCAATGCGTCTCATCCAAAGGGAGGACCACAGGTAATGACAAATCAAATTTGCCTTGATCTTTTGACATATAAGAGGTCTTTGTATTTTGTATTAAAACGTCCTGCAAGTTTCATTGCTTAAAACGTCCTCATCATCAACCTTCTACAATGTGAATAAATCACTTGCACATATGACCAAATTTCATGAGGCGACTAAAAAAAAATGTATGGCTAGTAAATTGTACGACTACAGTCGCCTGTAATCAAGTTTAGAACTGTCACATCCCGATCGGACCATCATGAACATTTATCATTTGCACACATTTTTAAGCCTGGCCAAATTAAACATTTAAGTGTAAGATGACACAAAAAAGATCTCGTGAGCGCTGTGTGAGAAGTTTTGTGTGCGCAAACTGCACATCCGAAGCACGCGGCTAGAAAGCCGCAGCTGACAGCATGTGAATACCGAATTGAGCTCTCCTTTACGTCTTGCGATTGAACAGACAATTTCACACAAAATTATGTCAAAATGCCCATCTTGGCGAGTATCCTAGTAAACATAGTCGGTTATGTCTTTAGTGAATGTAAACAGTCGAGAAAGAAAACGCATGTGTAACAGTATCAGTATATTGGATCAGTGCATTAGTCTTAAACTATGTTTTTAATGTTAATCAAACAACAGATTTACTGCAAAACCGCAAAAAAAAGACTGTTTAATTTATAAAGTGAAGACTATGCAGTGTTATTTTACATTTGATTACTTTATTTAATTTCTGTACCTAATCTACCTAATCTGTCTTTGACTACTGTTAGATGTATCTGAAAAGCCTGAAAAGCACTATTTATTTCATTTGCATCTTCATTCTATTGTTTATGTTTTGCTATTGCTTGTAGTTTAGTTTGATTATTTGTTCTTATTTTATTACAGATTGTTTACTTGAAACTTATATTTTATATAATATTTATTTAAAAATTTTTATGTGCATTGTTCTTGCATTTCATGCAAAATGTCTGGCGAGTAAAATAAATTTACTAGCCAATGGCGCCTCGAGCTTCAGTGTGTCCGACCGTAGAGGGTTATAAACAAAAACAGCTCGTTTTGATATTGCTTGATCTGTGAAAAACATTTGCATATGACTGAATCCAGAGCAAGAAATCCGACGAATCATCGCACCATCATCACACCATAGGCCCCGTCCACTGGCATCTAGTCGCTTAATGGCTGACATTTGCCTATACTGGATGTGAACGCTGTGTTGTGTTGCGTTGCGTCAAAAGTAAATAGAAGCCATTATAATCACTGACACCATCTACAACCTGTCGACAACAGGACAAATAGAAGAGTGAAAGAACGTTCGCTTGATGCATCCAGTTTAATATACAGTCATATGAAAAAGTTAGGACACTCTTTTGAATTCCATGGTTTTCCGTATAAGGACGTAATAAAAAAAAAATCATCTGGTCCTCGGCAGGTCTTAAAATTTGGGGAAAAAAAACAAACTAAGATGAACAACAACACATGACATATCACACCGTGTCATAATTAACAAAAATAAATTAAGATGGCAAAGCCATGGGTGACAAACTAAGGACACCCTATGATTCAGCTGCATATATATCCACTTTTAGCAGCAATAACTTGAAGTAATAATTTTCTGTAAGACTTTATCAGTCTCTCACATCATTCTGGAGGAATTTTGGCCCATTCTTCTTTACAACAGTTTATTGAGGTTTGTAGGTATTTGTCTATGCACAGCTCTCACCACAGCTTTTCAGTCAGGTTGAGGTCTGGACTTCACTAGGCGAGTGCAACACCTTTATTCTTTTCTTTTTTTAGCCATTCGGTTGTAGATTTGCTGGTGTTCTTGGGATCATTGTCCAGTTGCATGACCCAATTTTGGCCAAGCTTTAGCTGTCGGATGGATGGCCTCAGATTTGACTCTAGAATACTTCTTTTACAACTTTTCACAAAACTTGGCACTGTGCATTATGGCCAAACATCTCCACTTTGGTCTTGTCCAAACACTTCCAAACATGCCATATTTGTCCCGTCTTTTTCTAATTGTACTGTCATGAACTTTATCATTTAACATGTTAACTGAGGCCTGTAGAGTCTGAGGTGTAGTTCTTGCGCTGTCTGCAATTTCTCTGAGCATTGCACAGTCTGATCTTGGGGTGAATTTGCTAGGACGTCCACTCCTGGGAAGATTGGTGTCTGTTTTGAATGTCTTCCACTTGTGAATAATCTTCCTCACTGTAGAATAATGAACTTCAAATTATTTGGAAATGGCCATATAGCCCTTCCCAGATTGATGGCAGCAACAATTGCTTCTTTAAGAGTATTGCTGATGTCTTTCCTCCTTTGCATTGTGTTAACACACAACCGAAGGCTCCAAACCAGCAAACTGCCAAAACTTCTGCTTTTATAGAGGTGCTCACACAAAGGTATTTGATTAGCAGTGCCTGACCGATACTTACCCTCTTAATTCCTTAATTCCATTTTGGCCATTTTGTGTGATATGTCATGTGATGTTGTTCATTGGAGGATTTATTTTCCAAATTTTAAGACCTGCCAAGGACCAGATGATTATGTCCTGATATGGAAATTCATATGGAATTCAATAAGATGTCCTAACTTTTTCACATGACATATATATATATATATATATCTCAAAAACTGCTCAATCCAACCAAAGTAAGCATTTACGCCTGAAGTACCTCCCCTTAACGCAAATGCTCCATCGTAGCTTCCAGTAAAGCAGCACGCTTAGGCTATGACACAATCCTTTCTGTTGCTGTCGGGCTCATGTCAGCCTTACATTTGGTACACAATGGCTCTTACTGTACCGCCACATGACTCATGAGAAGGTTACAGTGAGCACAAAGCTTATACATTATCTCAGCACCCTGTCTCTGGCTTTCTAATCCTCTTTCTCTCTGTAATTCTCCTTTTCTCACTCTCGTTCCTCCACTTCTCAGAAGACTGACCAGCTGTGTAGTGAGCAGTATAGACACAGAGCAGTTCCAGGGCCGCCGTCATAGTGAGGTCATCCAGCAGGAACCAGGGCCACAGGGCCAACAGCACCGCTGCCAGACGCAGCTCTGTAGCCACAGCCTGTGAGGAGAAAATTATGAATTGATTAATCAAACAAGACAAAATTTGTCAGATGCAGTCAATAGTGGATATTTATTTGTTCATGCTATTTTTTTATATTTACATTACCTTTGCCAACACCTAATACTCACATAAATGTAATCATAAAAATGACTTAAAAAAACTGTTAAATGTAATCTAGTAAATCCCAAAATTAATTATATTTATAAATGAATTCATATAGCACATTATAATGTGATGCCTAAATTCACTTGTAGCATTTAAAACGCTAGAATTTTAGTATCAGCCATTAAATGAAAATAACAATCGGGTTTATCAGTATCCGTGTATCCCAACTAAACTCTAAAAAGGGTAAAAAAAAAAAAAAAAAAAAAAAAAGGTAAATAAATGATGACAAAATGTTCATTTTTGAGTGAACAGTCTCTTTAAGGCCAAAAAAGTAGAAAAATAGTACTGTTTTTTTAATGTTCATTGAAAGGCTGTAAATTATACTGCTTAATTGGTGAAACAGTCATCCAACAGTCTCAGGTTGATAGACTTTCCTTTGTACTTCACAGAAATTATCACAACTCATTACACGGACAGAACCATCTTGCTGGGTGTCGTGCAGATTTTCTTGTAAAGACAGTCCTTACAAGAAAATCTGCATGCAGCCAGGAAGACTGAAAACCCACGTTTCAAACCCACAAGACCCCTTTTGAGACCGTCTGCGGATACTGTACGATGAATGTAACTACTCAAATAATCATCACGGGGAACATTATTTGATATGACGTACTTTGCATTCATTATGTTGATACAGGCAATTTCGCAGTATCTCTAGAATCATCTTAAGTTCTCTCATGCTGTTCTCCACCTGCTGACACTGAACAAAGACAGAGTGGTTAGAACAAGAGCTCATGCTGATAATGGAAATTTTGATACCATCTTATTTGTATATGCATACATTTGTGCTTAATTTTCCCTGTTTGTATTAATTATAACTGTAACAATTCATAAATTAATAAATCTTAACAAAAATTACAGTACATAAATTCACAGAGCACAACGATTTACTGAAATACGGCATGTTCCTGGATCAGCATTGTTTGTTATTTCTAGAAATACATTAATTTCAACCATCATAACTCTAGGTCTAAATTTAGACCGCAGTGATTAGTTAATAGTCTTGTCGTTCCAGGACCAACAAAGGATGTTGATCCAGGAACATGTTCTACTTCAAACACAGATCAGTTCCCATATTTTCAAATTTAAATAATGGTAAGAGACATGATAGTAATTTTTGTCTATATTTATACATTAAAAACCAAAACAAAATTGTCAAGGTGGTTTAACAATCCCAAGATTGTAACAAATAAAGTATCATTAAAGGGCTAAATTAAAAAATAAAAATGAAAGATTAATTTGGCATAATTACCATTATTTCGTATATATATATTTACATATTTATATATATTTACACACACACATATACACACATATTTTATTTTTTTTATTTTTAAGAAATAATCAATTATATATATATATATATATATATATATATATATATATATATATACACACACACACACACAGCGGTGGTCAGAATTATTGGCACCCTTGGTAAATATGATCAAAGATGACTAAAAACAAATCTGCATTGTTTATCCTTTTGATCTTTAATTCATAAAATTAGCAAAAATCTAACCTTTCATTGAAGAAAAAATATTGAAAGTGGGAAAAAAAAAAAAAAAAAAAAAAATCACATTATGAAATAAATATTTTTCTCCAAAACACGTTGGCCACAATTATTGGCACCCCTAGAATTTTTTATGAGTAAAATATCCCTAAAGTATATTCCCATTCATATTTACATTTTTTAGCACACCAGGGTGATCATGAGCATGAAATTGTCCAGCCATGACTTCCTGTTCCACAGGAGTATACACTGTGTTTCAAATTATTATGCAAGTGACATATTAGTAGAATTTCAGTACAATAAACATTCAGATTTTAGTTTTTCTAAGTGTTTGTTTGTTTGTTTATTTATCCATGTCTTGGAGCAGCAAACAGGTATTTGAAGCTGCTGGTGTCTCTGGAGTCTTGAGAACCTCTCCATGCTGGCTGGCAGTTATGTGTAAAATTGCATTTTAGCCACCACTAACCAAACCTCACAAGAGAAACATTTACAGTGGGTGTAGAAATAAATTTTTTAAACAGTTTTATTGCTGTGGTGTTTTTTGCAGCATGGGATAGTGCATAGTGCATTGTATTTCAGAAGGCACTAGCCTTCTTTTTATACCATAGCTGAAAATGGCCAGTTATGAACTCCACATATCTTGCAGAAGTCCTTTTGACACCCTCAGAGACCCTAAAGGGACCTTCCATCTCACTTTCCAATATTCCAGCCCAAATCATCACCCGCCAACTCCCTGCTGACGTCGCAGTCTTGTTGGAACATAGTGGCCATTCACCAACCATCCAGAAATCCATCCATTTAAGACCATCAATTGTAGTACGGCATTCATCAGTGAATAAAACTATTTAAAAATGAGTCTTCATGTATTTCTAAACCCACTGTAAATGTTTCTCTTTGTGAGGTTTGGTTAGTGGTGGGTGAAATGCATCTTTACGCACAACTGCCAGCCTGCATGGAGAGGTTCTCAAGACTCCAGAGACACCAGCAGCTTCAAATACCTGTTTGCTGCTCAACACTGGCTTTTTTATAGCTGCCCTTTTAATACAATCCACTTGTTTGACATAAACTTTCCTTAATAAGCCTTCATCTGACCGAGTTCTGCTGTGCTCTAAATCACTCACAAATCTTATGATAGTTCAATAATCTGCATTCAGTTTTCACACAATATTTGTTGTTTTCATGCCTTTTGCACAACATTGCACCATTTCATGCTTTTCATCTTCAGAAAGATCTTTCTTCCTCCCCATATTGCATGAGAACTGTGACTTGCTTAATAATGTGGAACAACATCTTTAAGTAGGGTTTCCATTTACCTAAGTACCTGGCAAACTATTTTGTCTGAGATTGATACCAGTTATCTAAAAAGACATGGATAAATAAGCAAACAAACACTTTCCTAGAAAAACTAAAATCTGAATGTTTATTGTACTGAAATTCTACTGATATGTCACTTGCATAATAATTTGAAACACAGTGTAAACATGAGAAAACACAAAGGCCAAATTCCCGTAATCATTCATCACAATGAGTAAAACCAAAGAATATACTTATGATGTGCAGCAAAAGATTGTTGAGCTTCACAAAATAGAAAGTGGCTGTAAGAAAATAGCTAAAGCATCGAAAATCCCCATTTCCACTATCAGGGCAATAATTAAGAAGTTCCAATCAACTAAAGATGTTACAAATCTGCCTGGAAGAGGACGTGTGTCTAAATCGTCCTAATGCGCGGTGAGGAGGAAAGTTTCAGTGGCCAAAGACTCTCCAAGGATCACAGCTGGAGAATTGCAGAGATTAGTTGAGTCTTGAGTCTCAGAAAGCCTAAAAAAAATATTATCAAACAGCACCTACATCCCCACAAGTTGTTTGAGAGGGTTTCAAGAAAAATCCTCTGCTCTCATCCAGAAACAAATCTCCAGCATATTTAGTTGTCAGACAAGACTGGAACTTCAAACGGGACAGGCTTCTACGGCCAGATTGCTTTTTGGCAGCAAACCCACCAGATGGGTTTGGTGCACACATGGATAAAAAGTACCCCATGCCCACGGTTATATATACTGCTGGATCTTTAATGTTGTGGGCCTATTTTTCTGCTGGAGGTCCTGGACATCTTGTTCAGATACATGGTATGGATTCTGTGAAATACCAACAGATAAAAAAATCAAAACCTGACAGCTTCTGCTAGAAATCCAATAATGGGCCGTGGTTGGATCTTCCATCAGGACAATGATCCAAAACAAACATCAAAACCAACACAAAAATGTGTCACTGAGCACAAAATGAAGCTTCTGCCATGGCCATCCCAGTCCCCTGACCTGAACCCTAAAGAAAATGAGTGGAGTGAACTGAAGAGAAGAAGCACCAACATGGAGCTGGGAATCTGAAGGATCTGTAGAGATTCTGTATGAAGGAATGGTCTCTGATCTCTTGTCAGGTGTTCTCCAAACTCATCAGGCATTATAGGTGAAGACTCAGAGCTGTTATCTTGGCAAAAGGAGGTTGCAAAAAGTATTGAATAAAAGGGTGCCAACAATTGTGGCCAACGTGTTTTGGAAAAAACATTTATTTCATAATGTGATTTTCTCCCCACTTTCAATTCTTTTCCTTCAATGAAATGTTAGATTTTTACTATTTTTATGAATTAAAGATCAAAAGGATAAACAATGCAGATCTATTTTTATAGTCATCTTTGATCATATTTACCAAGGGTGCCAATAATTCTGACCACCACTGTATATATATATATAAAATTATGAAAGTTATTACAAAATGGTACAACCATGAGAAAATCAACTGGTTAAATCAACTGAACTAAATCTTCGCCTTTGGCTTGCTTAGTTGGGGACACCTGACATTTGATATTCAACAGTGTTTTGATCTGCCTGCATTGACACCATTGTATGCGAACTGAACTGAGTTGGATGATGACATCATTGTTCACTCCAGTGCTGATATAGATAAATTAACTAAATTAATAACTATTGATTCTTACAACCGAATGAATCAATACTGAATTTACTTAAGATGGACAATGACACCATTTTCTTTAAGAGCTGCTGTGCAGCCAAAATTATATACCAGTTATCACTGTAAAGCTGCTTTGACACAATCTGCATTGTAAACAGCGCTATATAAATAAAGGTTACTTGACTTGACTTGAACCAGAGGATCGCTTCAGTTTTGACATATTCTGTCACATCTGTGAAAGCACTGTGTCTCTCCCTCTCCCTCCCTCCTCCCTCTCAACAGGTTTTCAGTGTTTCTGATGTTGAAGCTGTCTGTCATGTTGCTGGAACCCTCTGTACCTTCCTCCTGTGAGTGCTCTTGCCCGTTTTCACAGACTCCAGGTGAAGCTCTGCGTAAATGTGCTTCATGCGTTCCACACAGCTGTCAATCACACCAGCTGAAGAGGGAGAAGAGACATATATCTGTCTATGTACTCATCCATCAGACATTAGACACAAATATAATGTAACCTGGGACTAAAATTAATGTTTATGCAAGATTTCCTCCTAGTTGAGGTTATAGCACCTTTTTAACTGCTACACATACTCAACTGCTTTTCCCCCTGAAGTTTACTTATTATGTTAGGCAAGTAATACGTAGTAATTTATTATACATGATCATTTTCCACCCTCTTTGACTCCCAGAATAAAACAGGATGTTTATGCTACTGTACCTTTAGGACGTCTTTATGCTACTGTACCTTTAAGATGCTGACTACTAAATATGCGTTAATATGTTAATGTAGGCAATCATATGCAAATGTGCTCATAGTTATGACATCAAAACTATGATGATTTCTCTGTGATCCAACTGTGCGGTTTAATTTCCATAAACGGTTTGGGTGGAATGGGAAGGGAGCTTTGTGATGTGAACAATAGCGTATGTCTATATTGTATGTCACAAGTTAGTTCCTCATTGTGTGATTGTGTTGAAGAACAATGAAGTGATTTTTACCTTTACATGCATAACTCTGAGCACTGGAGCTACAGGCTAACAGAGACATGAACGCTTTGGCCGTCACCTTTTTGAGGGGATCCTGGAACGGAATCTTCTCATATTGCTGTAAATTGAAAAAAAAAAAAAAAAAAAGAAAGAAAAAGAAATCTTTGGATCTTAGACAAAAAAATAATTGGAATAATTTCTATGATTATTTCTTAAAACATAAATAAATAAATAAAGCATAGTGAAGGTTTTTATTTATGAATTATTTTAATCAAATAGTATGGTATAATCAGCAAGTAGGAAGCCATTTTTGTCATCACGTAACAAGAAAGAAAAAAAAAAAAAAAAAAGAGAAATTATATGACAAAGAGAATCCTGAGGATCATATCATCCTCAGATTAGTTCAGGTATTCCAATGGTATGGCCCCAAGAAAAATAAAAAAAATAAAATTTTCATTATTAAAAAAACATAACAAATATGCCTTGTATAACTCATAAAATAATGATTTTTATTATAATTATGACATTTATTTAAATATCTTCTAATTTTCAGAGCCAATAGCCTACTTCGAGATGTAGTGTGGTTGTGCTTCGGGCGACCCGAGTTCAAGTCCCGGCTCGGGTACCTTTCCCGATCCCGAAAAATAAATATTTTAATACCTTTTAATTAAAACAATAATGCTAAATATTAAATAAAAGAAAAAAAATCTTAATTTTTTATTTTCCAGAAGAATACAGACAGCCAATCAGATTTGAGAACATATATAAATTTCCCTTAAAAACATGAAAAACCATAAATACAGACATTACAATCCTAAGAACTTGTCACAGTCAGCCACTCAGATTTGAGCTTGCCTTTTTGGGAAAGTGCTTGCCAATTTTGTGTGCGAAATGCGTCTATGAACAGCCAACGGAAATTGTATCGAAAACTAAATCTGTGTTACCTCTAGTAATAGTTCACACATGACCTCTCCAGGCTCAGAAGATATGACCGCAGTTAGCGAGGAGCTTGGGCCCTTGCTGGTCAGATCCTCTGTGTTGCCTCCCGATCTCCTTTTAGCCTCCTCTGTGAACATCACACACAGAAAGTGCATGGTCGATGTGTAGACAGAAGACTCCGTGCCCGATTGGTTTAAACACACTCGGATGGTATCTGTGACGAGACAGGACAAAGACTAAACATAAAAATGCTAATATTTACTTTTCGGAGCTTTTCTCGAACTCCAACTTCGAGACGAGAAGATGCAAATTATACAAAACTTCACAACAAACAATCTTCACCACAAGGGGATATCTGACGAAAGTCTCTCCAAACTCACGGGCTTTTAAAAAAGGCTTCCAAAGCCTGGATACCTGCAGGCAAGTCAGCGAGTCTACTGCCCACCCACCTGTTTTAGGTTTTTCTACCACATCCATCAGATCTAAAGCAGGCTGATTGTTCTCCCTGTCTCTGTCCCAGTCTGTCATATGCAGCAGGGACACCCATCCACACATACAGGCATAATGAGCTGGCCTCCTACTGCATCTGTCTCTATCTCCATCTCCTTAGCTGTCTCCTTCCTTCTCAACATCTATCCAGCACATCCTCTTCCATCTAAACTCCTCAATCTTTCTTTCCCCTCTGTCCCTTTGCACTTTCATCAGGTTTGCCACCATTTTTTCTTTGTACTCTTCTGTTTCCTTCTGCCTTCCCTCTCCATTTGCCTGTCTCCACCCTTTGTAACACACTCTGGTGTGTGTATGTGTGTATGTGTCACCTGAAAAGCACTGCCAGTGTTTCCCCAGTGCCACACCGACAGATGGGCCGACCGCAGCTTGGTTCCTGTGCAGCAGAGTAGCCAGGAGCATCAACACATCCGCCCAGGTGTTGAGCACTGCACCCTGGGCCTGTGCATCTGAGGACCAAAACAACCACACACTCGTCTAAAAACACTTTTCTTTCATTTGAAGGTCTTGATTGTAAGATTTTGGGGGAGTTTGGATTTGCTGAGGACGTTTTTTGTTACCCAAGTCAGCGACAGACAGCTTGAGGATGGAAATTAGGTTGTTCAGCAGGGGTTTGAAGAGCTCTCGGTGGAACAGCACATCCTCACTGTGCATTGCTGCTGACTGCAGGAGCTTACACAAACTTTGCACATAATACAAGCTACTCAGCACCTGAGGGAGAAACAAGGGGGTGATGGGAGAGAAAGAGAGAGTCAGTGGTAATGAGTGCCGAGTTACCTATGAAAAAACACACAGCACTTTGGTTTCACAACCCTAAATGACAACAAACAGCCGACTAATTGGCACTGTGTTGAAGACAAAGTGGAACTGAACCAGAAACCATGATGCCCTTGTATTGTACTTGAGGTAGAATAGCATTTTTCTAGCATGAGTGTGTGTACTTAAATGAAAGGTTATGATAGGCTTAAAGGGTTAGTTCACCCAAAAATTTAATATCTGTCATCATTTACCCTCATCATGTCGTTCCAAACCCATAAGACTTTGATTAATCTTCAAAACATAAATTACGATATTTTTAATGAAACCTGAGAGGTTTCTGTCCCTCCATTGAAAGTCAAGGTAATCAAAACTCAGAAGATCCAAAAAGGTCACAAAAGCTCTAAGAATTGGGCGCTTTAATCAAATTCTTGTGAAGAGATTCAATCGATAAATGGATATCTATTAATATGATAAACGGAGTTAATTTAGGCTTTTATCTTGACAATGATCGACACACATACATAGGGCTGGGCGATTTTTCCGATTTTTCCGATTAATTCTAATTTAATGTTTTGCCTCGATTTTGTTATTTTTTTAAATCGAGAAATCGCGATTTTGAATAAAAATGTTAGCAAGCGTTACAATTAGACATGTTGACAATACAGCAATGAAAACCGCATTAGGAGAAGAAAATGACTTCATGATGGCGCCGGCGCGCCTGATATTAACCGCTCTCATGTGACGCTCTATGAGCGTAGAACACATCACTATTCTTAAGCGGCTGATCAATCAGAAATGCGTTATTGCGTTATAAAAATGAGACGCAGGCAGTGGAATGAGGAAAAAAAGGCAAAGATATTAAAAGCGAGTTGAGCTTTTTTTTTTAACTTGACCGCCGTGTTTTTAGAATGCCGTTTCATGGGTGAGACGCTGCAAAAGACGCGAGACACAAGTGCAACACCTAAACATGTCCGTCAAACATAAAAACAATAGGACAAATAGCGCAATGGGATGCAAAAACCTGTAAACCTGTTTGATATTTCATGTTTGCATGATGGTGACAGGCTGAAAGCTGCTGTTTTCTGTTTTTACAAAGCATTTGCTGTTAATAATAGCCTATTACTGGTGTTATTTATCGCTATTACTTTTTGGCTAAGAAATATTTAGCATTTTCTTATTTTATATTATTTCTGAGTATATAGGATGTGTTTAAGATAAGATTGTACAACATTTGCCTTCATATTTCAGTCATATTTTCTGCAAAGATATTTAACAAATTGTTTTACATTTACACCATGTTGATCACTTCAGGTGTGGTGCACTTGGAATGGAACTTTTTTTTTAACCAGATTGTTAATAAAGAGAATGTTACTTAAATCATATTGTAGTTAAGTTTTTAAGTTGACTAGTTAAACAGTAAAAAAAAAAAAAAATCGAAATCGTGAATCGGTCAATCGATTTTATTTTTTTGCCCTATCGCCCAGCCCTACACATACATAGAGAACATCAAATATGGTAAACACAGAAGCTCAAACGTGCGTGCTTGATGCACGAGAACCAATGAAGTTTGTTCTAGCGTTTTTGTTTGTGAATAAAATCCTAAATTAAATTGCCTTTATGACCTTTTTGGACCTTTTAATTTTTTTGACGAACTATCCCTTTAAAGGGTTCACACAAAAATGAAAATTATCCCATGATTTACTCACCCTCAAGCCATCCTAGGTGTATTTGACTATCTTCTTTCAGCAGAACACATTATATACACATTTAATAGTTATATTAAAAAATATTCTGCCTCTTCCAAGCTTTATAATGGCAGTGAATGGGGGGCCCGATTTTGAAGCAAAAAAAGTGCATCCATCCATCGTAAAAGTACTCCACACGGTTCCGGGGGGTTAATAAAGGCCTTCTGAAGCGAAGCGATGGGTTTTTGTAAAAAATTTAAAAAAAAATCCATATTTTTAAACTTTACTACCTATAATAACTAGCTTCCGGCAGACGACCGTACGCATTGATTTGTGGCGGAAGAGTAACCTCTGACCTGATGCATGACGTATTTACGAACGCTGAAGTGCAGAGAATAGAGGAAAACAAAACACCGGTCACGAATTAGAAGTCTAAAACGAGAAATTTTAAAGAGAAATGTCAGAGGATTTATTTCGATATAAGAGAAGAGAAGCTTGAGCTTGTTGCACAGCCCTATTTGTTTAAACCGTGAGAGCCGTCTAAGCTTACGAAACTCCTACATCCTGCGTCATACATCTCGTCAGGGGTTACTCTTGTGGCGCAAGTCAACTTGCGCAGTATGCATATGGTCGTCTGCCAGAAGCTAGATATTTCAGATTAAAGTTTTAAATATGGATATTTTTCTTACAAAAACCCATCATTTCGCTTCAGAAGGCCTTTATTAACCCCCCCTGAGCCATGTGGAGTACTTTTATGATGGATAGATGCACTTTTTTTGGCTTCAAAATCAGGCCCCCAATTCACTGCCATTTTATAGCTTGGAAGAGCCAGGATATTTTTAAATATACAGGTGCTGGTCATATAATTAGAATATCATCAAAAAGTTGATTTATTTCACTAATTCCATTCAAAAAGTGAAACTTGTATATTATATTCATTCATTACACACAGACTGATATATTTCAAATGTTTATTTCTTTTAATTTTGATGATTATAACTGACAACTAAGGAAAATCCCAAATTCAGTATCTCAGAAAATTAGAATATTGTGAAAAGGTTCAATATTGAAGACACCTGGTGCCACACTCTAATCAGCTAATTAACTCAAAACACCTGCAAAGGCCTTTAAATGGTCTCTCAGTCTAGTTCTGTAGGCTACACAATCATGGGGAAGACTGCTGACTTGACAGTTGTCCAAAAGACGACCACTGACACCTTGCACAAGGAGGGCAAGACACAAAAGGTCATTGCAAAAGAGACTGGCTGTTCACAGAGCTCTGTGTCCAAGCACATTAATAGAGAGGCGAAGAGAAGGAAAAGATGTGGTAGAAAAAAGTGTACAAGCAATAGGGATAACCGCACCCTGGAGAGGATTGTGAAACAAAACCCATTCAAAAATGTGGGGGAGATTCACAAAGAGTGGACTGCAGCTGGAGTCAGTGCTTCAAGAACCACTACGCACAGACGTATGCAAGACATGGGTTTCAGCTGTCGCATTCCTTGTGTCAAGCCACTCTTGAACAACAGACAGCGTCAGAAGCGTCTCGCTTGGGCTAAAGACAAAAAGGACTGGACTGCTGCTGAGTGGTCCAAAGTTATGTTCTCTGATGAAAGTAAATTTTGCATTTCCTTTGGAAATCAGGGTCCCAGAGTCTGGAGGAAGAGAGGAGAGGCACACAATCCACGTTGCTTGAGGTCCAGTGTAAAGTTTCCACAGTCAGTGATGGTTTGGGGTGCCATGTCATCTGCTGGTGTTGGTCCACTGTGTTTTCTGAGGTCCAAGGTCAACGCAGCCGTATACCAGGAAGTTTTAGAGCACTTCATGCTTCCTGCTGCTGACCAACTTTATGGAGATGCAGATTTCATTTTCCAACAGGACTTGGCACCTGCACACAGTGCCAAAGCTACCAGTACCTGGTTTAAGGACCATGGTATCCCTGTTCTTAATTGGCCAGCAAACTCGCCTGACCTTAACCCCATAGAAAATCTATGGGGTATTGTGAAGAGGAAGATGCGATATGCCAGACCCAACAATGCAGAAGAGCTGAAGGCCACTATCAGAGCAACCTGGGCTCTTATAACACCTGAGCAGTGCCACAGACTGATCGACTCCATGCCACGCCGCATTGCTGCAGTAATTCAGGCAAAAGGAGCCCCAACTAAGTATTGAGTGCTGTACATGCTCATACTTTTCATGTTCATACTTTTCAGTTGGCCAAGATTTCTAAAAATCTTTTCTTTGTATTGGTCTTAAGTAATATTCTAATTTTCTGAGATACTGAATTTGGGATTTTCCTTAGTTGTCAGTTATAATCATCAAAATTAAAAGAAATAAACATTTGAAATATATCAGTCTGTGTGTAATGAATGAATATAATATACAAGTTTCACTTTTTGAATGGAATTAGTGAAATAAATCAACTTTTTGATGATATTCTAATTATATGACCAGCACCTGTATGTCCGATTGTATTAGTCTGAAAGAAGATAGTCATATACACCTTGGATGGATTGAGGGTGAGTAAATCATGGAGTAACTTTCATTTTTGGGTAAACTATCCCTTTAAGCACAAAGTATACTTTGGTTTTTACACTACACTGGGGTATTTGTACAGTGCATGTGATGTAAATTTTTTCAACCGCATCTACTCTGTAGGCTCGCACATGTGCCTTGATTTTTTTGCCCACAAGGTGGCGACACTGGCTTCTTTCACTGTCGAAAAGAAACTGAAGAAACAAAACAACGTTATCAAATTACTGAAGACTGCTTAAAAAAAAAAAAAAAAAAAAAAAAAGCACTTTTGTAATAAAACAACATTTTAAAAAAAAAACATGCATGTGGTGGAGGACGTATAAAAGTTTGTGAATGTGTTTGTGTTCCAATTTTGTGGAAATTTGCCAAGCTTTCAGTGGCACTCTGCAGGCGCACATTGCCTTATGACAGATTGGTGTTTAAGTGGAGGTAGAAAATGATAGCTGAACTCCCATAATGCACCTGGTTCCTAGCATCTTCCATAGCAGCTGGCAGGAGAGGTGTCCTTAACTCACTGACACTTTGAGATATGGTTGCCGCGTCCACCACACTGAAACAAACAGCACAAAACAAACAAGAAGTTCAGCTGAGCTCACAGGGGGTTTTTTTCAGTCTAAATAGATGAATACATATTTACATTTTACGTGGGTCTTTCTGTTAGCCATCAGACAAAACCAAACCAACCAAATTTGGCATTTAGAAAGAGTGGGCAGAAGGCAGGCAGGATGTGGTTGTGTTAAAGTGTTCTCAGGCAAACCATGACAATAAAGCTATACTCAAGTATGAATGTGTGTGAAAATGAGGTAAGAGGTGTGCATGCCTGTGTTATTTTAGTTTTATTCATATTTTAAATTAGCTTTTATTTTTATATTTTTAGTTTTCATGTTAATTTTAATAATAGTAATTTCGTTATATGATTTTGTCATTTTAATGTCTTTTTTAATATTGCTATTCAATCATTTAATCTGTTTTTAACCATTTTCCTATTTATCACTGCTTTGAAACAAACTGTATTGTACAAAGTGCTAAATAAATAAAGGTGACTCAACTAATAAAATCTTCACGTCTCTCTAACCTGGCCAAGCCCTGTAGTATTTGGTTGTGCTTGAGGGCAGATAGACTAAACTCAGGAAGCACAGCCAGCAGGTTGTCCAGTAGACCACACACAGCTAGCAACAGGTGAGGGGTTACTATAGCAACAGGCTCGGCCCTTCCCCCTGAGTGGGACTCTTGAGTGAGGGCGGAGTCTGAGCTGTCCGTGTCACTCTGACCTACAACACAAAGAAACAACAGCAGGAAGACTCAAATCACTAAAGACTGATAGAAACATTCCTCTCAAGGCCAAACTGTCAGTTAGTACAAAAATTCCTTGTTTTTTCCCCAACCCAAGTCATACCCTGAGCAGTAAGTCTGCTGACTGGAGTGTCCTGGATTCCAGTAATACCTGAGGTTGGAACTGGAGAATGAGTCCCACTAGAGCTAACTGATGGAAGCTGAAGAACACAAAAACAGACATGATAACAATTTGAAAACAGCTCAGAGAGATGTTACCTAAGGGCTGTGTACACACTAGATGAGCAGAGAGATGTTGGTTGGTTACCTATGAGCACAGTCCATTGATGGTCCACTTTAAGATATTATATTATATAAACTAATAATTAAGGGTGTAACGGTTCTCGGTACTAAAATTGAACTGTACCGTTCTCCAACCACGGTTCAGCACGCACTTGCACCGCGGTTCATCTCAAATCTGACAACGCATCTATAATATGGTTTGTTGAAAATAGCAATGAGTAAAACAGACAGAGTTTGGCTAATGTTTCTGTCAATGGATATGCATTCTGGCTTCCCTAAATGTTACAACAGCGATGATCAAAAAAACGTGGACAGAACAGTCACTCTTTGTAAACTTTGTTCAATAGGAGTGCCTAATACTCTAATATGACCAGTCATTTACGCCGTCATCACCAGGGTGTTGATAGCGTGCGAGCGCAGGTGAGACCTGAACAGCACACGTTGCTATCTGTGTTTAAACTAAACTCATTTAAGCCTTGCTAATTTAAACATTCAAGTGCAAGACGACGAGAAAGAAAACTCATGCACACAGAAAGCCGCATCTCAAGCAGTGCACGAATATTGAGTTCTCTTTCAAGTCTTGTGCTTGAACGGACAAATTCACACAAAAATTATGTCAAAATGCACGTCTTGGTGACTATCCTAGCAAACATAGTAGGTTTTGTCTTAAGTGAGCGTAAAACAGTAGAGAAAGACAATGCATGTGTATCAGTATCAGTATTTTGGATCTGTGCATTATGTCTTAAAGTGACAGCAGCCTAATATTCCTGCTGTCTGTGTTTTTAATGTTAACCAAACAACAAAATACAAGGAAATCACTCACTGCTCTTGACTGTTAGCTTTTGTAACTTTAATAATGATTAATCTTTATTTAATTTATACAGTGAAGATTATATGCAATGCTATTTTACATTTGATTACTTTATACAATTTCTGTACCTGAAAACTACTGTTAAGATACCTAAATAACCTGAAAAGCACTGTTTATTTTATTTGTATCTCTGCTCCATTGTATTTATTTGTGCTGTTGCTTGTAGTTTGGTTATTTGTTCTTATTTTCTCTTTTTTTTTTTTTGGACAGTAATCCTTTTTTCCCTGAACATAGCACATACTGAACCCGTGACACTAAAACCGTGGTAAAAACCGAACCGTGAGTAATCTGAACAGTTACACTCTTACTAATAATAACTCTATTAAATTTTATATATTGTGTTATACTGTAATGTAAAATAATACAGTACTGCTTTTAAGTTTTAAGAAAATGAATGTCTTTACTGTCACTGTTGATAATCAATGTGTCCTTGTGAATAAAAGTATTAATTTCTTTCAAAAAGAAAATCTTACTGACCCCAAACTCAGTAGTGTATAATATATAGACATTAAATCAGCCTTCCTGCCACCCTGTTTACTAGAACAAAAAAAAAAAAAAAAACATATTGGTCAACCACAAATTAAATGGTTTACTGACCAGAGTACTGGAGGTGGACATGGATCCTGAGCCTTGAGTTTGGTTTAGAGGAGCAAGCATCTCTCTCCAGTGCTTCAGAGAATCGTTCAGATCTGTTTCTACATGTGCAGAAAGAAACACACACCACTTCATTTACAAATAAAAAAGCAGTATTTACTACTAAATTATATTCACTAGAATAATTACCTCTAACAGCTTACTAACACTAACATTTTGTTATAACAAGCGAATGATAAATATTAACACCATCATCTAAAATATGCGGCACACCCGCCATGATCTCTAGTACAGAACAGTATTAATAATGTGTGTAAGCATATGGATGCCACCGAGTCAGACAGCCACTAATAGCTGGCAGTGCTCTGGGCGCGTGGACGCCGTACCCTGGGTGACATTGGCTAGGGGAGGAGGGGGGCTGAGGGTGAAGGCATGTCTGCCCATGTAACAGCTCTTCACCATCTGGCCCACGCTCTCAAAAAACTGGCAGTGGTACAAAAGAGCCTGCAGGGCAGGAAGCCCGACCAGACACAGGCCAGAATCCTCATCATGCACGCAGGGGCTCTGGGAGACACAAGAAAGAGAAAAATACAAGAAAAAAAAAAAGATGAAATGTAAAAAAAAAGGGAAATATAATACTGAGGAAACCAGAAATCACCATAGACAGATTTGTTATGTCTACAGAGCTTTTAAGACCGGCTGTGATATTGATATTCAGTTCTGAAAGTTTATTCTCATGTAAACATACCTGCCAGGCACACTCTTTGGCCTCTTCTGCATTAGCAGGCATTGGCATCACAAGGAGGTTTTGCAAAATAAACGCTGCCTATAGGGAAGGGAAACATAAAAGTCAGAAACACTGCCATCTTCTTGTAAATGAATGGAAATGCATGCTGGTTGAATTCTCAGTGGAATCGCAGAAAGCAAGCAAATTCTTAAAAAAGAGAGAAATGCAAACACATTCCTTTTAAACTGTGACTGAGGTATAGTTAAAATTCTTTTCTGTGCAGTGCCACAGTGTATATATGGGTTTAACCTCTTTTTTTCTCTTCCTGTTCATAAAGAAACCTCTGTACAAAATCTGTACTAATAATGAGACATTCAGAAATAGATCACAGATCTAAAACAACATGACTTGCGGAGCCTTTCTGACTTGCGACTAAGTCTAATCATCATCGCAGCATATTCTAACCCAGAACCGCCCACTTATACAGGAAGTGGCCGTCTGACTGATTTGTAAAGCTAGTGAGCACCCTTTATTACATGGCTCTCTGAAATGCTTGATTCTGATTGATCAGCCGAGACATTCCCCGATAAAAAAAAAAAACTGCAGATACCTTGTTAAGTTTTTTAAGACCATTTTTTAAGAGATACACAAATAAAATTAATACCATGTTTTGGGGTGGGCGTAGCTCAATGTCTATGGTAACATCCTAAACCATAAAATGACACGATTGTATACATCATTTAAAATATGATTATATAATATTCTAGATACCTTGTTATTCTACATTTTTTAAAGGAAAAAACATTACCTTCGATAAAGTGGTTAACACAACACTGCGTGTAAAATGCAAATTCACTCTTTGACAGATGGCAGTTAAAATATAGTGGTTACCCCTGTTACCTCTTAAAAAAGCAGCGCTGCGAATTTAAACACTACTTTATTAGGCATTTTAAGGATAAGAAAATGCCATCAAAACTTTCCTCACCGAAATGCAACAAGTTTGCAGGTAGGATAAAAACACTATAAAGTAAACACTGTCATAATTCATCAACAGTAGATCATAAACAATCGCATGGCATAATTCATATTGTATTCATAGACTGCAAACTGCTCTGAAACTTGAAAGTTTGTTGAACGAGCAACAGCAACGCACTTTTATTTTGAAATATGCAGAGCTCACATTTAATTAAATCATAGCCCTTTGAAGTTTAATTATAACATTAAGCCATATGGTGATTCCTAGTTTTCCGTCCCCAAATTTTGAACTTTTTTTTATGAACTTAAATTTGCTTTGTGAACTTTATGAACTTTAAATTTGACATCTGCTGCCATCTTGCGCCTCAGTTATCAAGTATCGACTGTATTTACTGTAAAATGAAACCAGAGGACTTCTGTATTAATTGTAGGCCTACTAAATAATATTTTTGAAGTGATCATCTTGTTGCTAAAATGATTTTGTACATTGTAATGGATTCTAAGATAATAATAAGCAGGTAAGATTTTAAAACAGTTTTTTTCTCAAATTAATATTTCATGTCC